>JARJLU010016293.1:0-12109 GCA_030272975.1 Sparidentex hasta | reverse complement strand
ATACATTTTGAGCAAAATCTAAGCTGAGAAAGCATTTTTGGCTGGAATACAGCTTCATCTGCTCTAACTGCCTAAAACAAGTTCCCAGCGCTCCAAATCGCTCGATTTGACAAGAAAACACGTCTGACTGAAATGAATGATGAAACAAGTAAAAACATGTTTCCACACTATGTTCATGTCAATTTCATACATTTTGAGCAAAATCTAAGCTGAGAAAGCATTTTTGGCTTGAATACAGCTTCATCTGCTCTAACTGCCTAAAACAAGCTCCCAGCGCTCCAAATCGCTCGATTTGACAAGAAAACACGTCTGACTGAAATGAATGATGAAACATTCGAAACCATGTGTCCACACTATGTTCAGTTCAGATTTCATACATTTTGAGCAAAATCTAAGCTGAGAAAGCTTTTTTTGCTTGAATACAGCTTCATCTGCTCTAACTGCCTAAAACAAGCTCCCAGCGCTCTAAATCGCTTGATTTGGCAATAAAAGACGTCTGACTGAAATGAATGATGAAACAAGTGAAACCATGTTTCCACACTATGTTCATGTCAAATTCATACATTTTGAGCACAATCTAAGCTGAGAAAGCATTTTTGGCTCGGCAAAAAAAAAAAAAAAAAAAAGACTTCTGACCGAAATGAATGATGAAATCACATTTCGATATCATAATCAGGTAAAATTAAGACATTGTGACAAGAATCTGAAGTGAGAAAGCAATTTTGGCTGGAATACACCATAATCCTCTCTAGCTGCCAAAAACAAGTTTCTAGCGCTCTGAAATGCTGATTTTGGCAAGAAAATACTTCTAGCTGGAATGAATTATGAAACATTTCAAACAATGTTTCAACACTGCCAACTTCAGACATTTTGTGTAGAATCTTAACTCATAGCATTTTTGGCTAGAATACAGCATAATCTTCTCAAACTGCCAAAAACAAGCTTCTAGCATGCTGAAAAGCTCATTTTGGAATTAATTTGAAATGATTGGTGGAACAAATGAAATCACATTTCAACACTATAATTTGGTAAAATTAAGACATTTTGACAAGAATCTCAACTGAGAAAGTAGTTTTGGCTGGAATACAGCTTAATCTTCTCTAGCTGTCAAAAACAAACTTTGAGCGTTCTGAAAAATTCAATTTCACAAGAGAAGACTTCTGACTGAAATGAATAATCAAACAACATTTCTGTTGTTCGATTATTCATTTTCGTGTTTCATGTTTGCAATGTTATAACTAGATGAATTTCCGACACTTTGAGTAGAAGCTCACTTGAAAAAGCAGTTCTCATATAAATACAGCTTAGTGTAGTATAATTTGCAAAAACATGCTACGATTGCTCTGAAAACCTCAAACTGATGAGCAAAGAGTTCGACTGAAACTAATGATAGAGAAACTGAAATAATGTTTGCCCTGCTGTAATTAGATAACGTTCATACATTTTGAGCAGACTCTTCTTGTAGAACATGACTTTTTCAGAGCGAGAGAAGCCTGGTTTGCTCCTGTACAATAGAACATGTAATATTTCACTCCAAAGTTCAATTCTGTTTAAAATGTATGAACTTCATCTGATTATAGCATTGCAAATATGATTTCAGTTGTTCTATCATTAGCTTCAATCAGTGCTTGTCAATTTCAGCTTATCCGTGCAAGAGAAGCCTCTTTTTGGACAGTATAATAGTAATATTTCACTAGAAACTGCTTTTTCATGTTAGATTCTACCTAAAATGTATGAACTTTATCCAATTATTGCATTTCAAGCATGAGTTCACATTTCGCCTTCACCAAACACTTTGCTTGTCAATTTGAGGTTTTCAGAGCTATAGGAGCCTGTCTTTGCCACTTACACTACATTGAGCTGTATTTCAATGACAACTGCTTTCCAAGTGAGCTCCTATTCAAAGTGTCTGAAATTCATTTCATTATAGCATTGCAAACATTTTTTTCAGTTGTTCTATAATTAGTTTCACTGATAACTCCTTGCATATCAATATGAGCTTTTCAGAGCGAAAGAAAGCCTGTTTTGGGCCATTATAATAGAATATGTAATATTTCACTCAAACCGCCTTTTCAAGGTAGATTCTACTCAAAATGTATGAGCTGTATCTAACTCTAGCATTGAAAACATGATTTCAGTTGTTCTATCATTAGTTTCAGTCGGAAGTCTTTGCTTGTCAATTTGAGGTTTTCAGAGCTATCAAAGCCTCTTTTTGTTACAATACACTGAGCTGTATTTCACCGAGAACTGCTTTTTCAAGTGAGCTCCTACTCAAAGTGTCTGAAATTCATCTAATTATAGCATTGCAAACATGATTTCAGTTGTTCTATCATTAGTTTCAATTAGAAGTCTTTCCTTGTCAATATGAGCTTTTCAGAGCAAGAGAAAGACTGTTTTGACCCATTATAATAGAATATGTAATATTTCACTCAAAACTGCTTTCTCAAGTTAGAGGCAACTCAAAATGTATGAACTTTATCCAATTCTAGCATTGTAGACATGATTTCAGTTGTTCGATCATCAGTTTCAGTCAGATATTGATATTGCTTGTCAATATGAGGTTTTCAGAACGAGAAGCCTGTTTTGGGCCATTATGATAGTAAAATTTCACTAAAAACTGCTTGTTCAAGTTTGATTCCTCAAAATGTAGGAACTTTATCCAATTGTAGCATTGCAAACATGCTTTCAGTTGTTCTATCATTAGTTTCCATCAGAAGTCTTTGCTTGTCAATTTGAGGTTCTCAGAGCAATAGGAGCCTCTTTCTGTCAATTACAATACAGTAGGCTGTATTTATTGGCGTTATAGTTGCAGAGGTGGGAGTAAGTCACATGCATGCAAGTCATAAGCAAGTATCAAGTCTACCTTCAAGTCTCAAGCAAATCCCAAGTTACTGTGATCAAAATCAAGCAAGTCGAGTCATAGCTACGGTCAAACAAGTTGAACAAGTCACAAGAAGTTTGTATGAATGTGTTCTTTATATCTGTAGACACAGTAAACAGAAGAGGGTCAATAATATGATGTAATTCCATAGTTGATCAATTTTATGATTTATTTTCAAACCCATGAATACAAGAATAAGATTGGATTAATATCAGCCCTGGAACTGCAGCATACTGCACATCCAGATAGCTGAGAATATTACTCTCAAGTATTGTTCCCCCTCCCCATCTATAAAAGGAGGCTGAAAATTACAGGACGTGTCTGTTCTGTCCTGAAATGTGTGTTTCTCCTCTATAAAACACATTCTACATCTCGGAGGCGACGCCTTTACACAGAGGGACCTCCTCCTTCTCCTTTCAAACGGAGCAGAGCTCCGTGAGAAGCAGTAGGAGAGACAGACACAACACCTGAGGGAGGAGCAGGTCCGTCGCGGACGTGCACGAAAAAAGTGCGTGCATCCAATGTGTGCCGGTACGGTGTCGTGTTGCGTTGTGAGCGCGCATAATGCGCGCCTACATGTAAAATAATGTCTTTGTGCGCACTGTAGACGCTTTATCTGAAACACACATAGACGCTTTAACCAAGACGGCGACCAAAATCGCCCGGGCTTGCATGCACCGCGTCATACAGCGGCACAACGTCTCAATATGCGCAACAAAAAAAAAAAGAAAAAAAGAAAGAAAATCCTTTCGAGTCATCTGAGTCAAAGTCAAGTCTCAAGTTATGAATGTCAAGTCAAAGTCAAGTCGAGTCTTTTATCAGTGTTAGTAAAGTAAGTCTCAAGTCCTAAAATTTGCAACTCGAGTCCGACTTGAGTCAAGTCATGTGACTCGAGTCCCCCACCTCTCTGTATATTTGAGTCAAAAGTCACGCCAGCGATAACACATCTGCACCCGCAGATCTGTTTGTGCCCGTAGATCTTTTCGTGTCACGCGCGCAGATTTCAACTGCCGCGCGCACTTGTTTGATCTTCGCGCACATTCAGTAACAGAGTGAAGCCTAGGCAGGTGCGAGCGATTAAAAAACAACAGTGACACGCACAACACTGTGCAGCTGCTCGCTCCGACTCTCTCTTCCCTGCGCGGTGGAACAGTGCTCGAAACAAGGACTTTCGACACTTTGGGGGCGGAGACCGAGGCGGACCCCCGGCCCTCTCATGATTGGTCATTTTCCAGCCCCCACGTGGGTGCCTTTTACCTTTCTGCTGATGACAGCTTCCGTCACAGACAGGAAGCTCGGTGACGGACTAACAGGTGACTGACGAGTCTGGATTCACAGCAACATTAAGATGACAACTGTGTTGTAATTGGAAATGTATGTCAAATAAATTAAATTTTTATTTGAATTCATTGTAAATAAATGGAATTCTATCACTTTTTATTAACTATTCTTATCAGTATATATGCGCTTGTGTTAACTGCTTTGAATGCTGTTAACTTTACAAAACCTGTACAGTCATTGACAGCAATAAAATTGTAAAATATTTTCTTTTTTAACTTTCGGACTTGAGGGAGGCAGACTAACAGACTAACGGATTTGCCAACTAACTGCACAATAAGTCTAGACTCACAACAGCATTATGATGATGATGTCAGATGATGATAGCTGTGTTCTAATAGGAAATACATGGTCAAAGATGAAACTATTCTTACTTATCCCAAGCATACTCTGCAGATGCATAATAGATCACACACGGTCTTGTTTTTTCTAATGCACTTAATACCACAATGAATTCCTTAAAAACAGTAAAGAAGTCATAAACATATCTACTAAGTAGATACTATGTGCCATCTGATGGTGTATATTCAACCACTGTGGGATATATGCTCGACATGTCCATAGTGCTAGATAAAAGTGAGTTGTTGAGTGTGAGAACTAAGGTTTTGCATCGGCTAGTAGTCAGAAAGAGGAGGGCCCATACGCCATGATGCCCCCCCTTTACCTGCAAAGACAGTGTCCCTAGCTGCTGATCACAGCTACTGTATTAAAAGTGAGGCAGGTACAATGTATATGAACTCTGATAACTATAGGCTACCAATATTTCTTATTTGAAGTGAAACTCTCGCCAAAATGCAACCTATACAGACAACTACTGGAACAAGCTACTTCTAAGGTGAGTTGTTCAAAAACTTTCTTTTTAGCAAACTCTGTGTACACAAACAATGTTCCCAATGCTTGTGTTCATGTGTATGGTATGGTGTTCCACTTGTGCCGAAAATATGTCGACATGCGCACTGTCTATGTCTACAGAACATGTGAGAAGACATTTGTTTTTGTCTATTAAACGCTGATCTGTCGTTGTGTCATTTGACTTTGTCATTACATCGTGTCGTCATTCTGTGTCACTTGACAAAGTGTTGTTATGATGTGTTGTTTGACAGTGTCCTTATGTCCTTACTGCGTTTCTTGCTATGTGTCCTTACTATATGTCGTCTTAATGTGTCGTTTGACAACGTCGTTAATATGTGTCGTTACTGCGTGTCGTTTGACAACGTCATTACTATGTCGTTACTTTGTGTCGTTTGACAACGTCGTTACTGCGTGTCGTTGTGATGAGTCCTCTGACAACTTCCTTATGCCTGGCTAGCGCGGTAGCGCCCGGCGCCCCTTTGCCGGTTTACCCTTTCCGGTCAGCGGACTGAACTTCCCAGCAGGAGACGTTCAATATTGTCCCCTAACACTAATTTATTTTTCATGCATCATAGCCTACTAACAAGAACAAAATGAATTCTATCTATACCCTAACCCTAACCGTCTATACATATACAGAGAGAGAGAGAGAGAGAGAGAGAGAGACAGAGACAGAGACAGAGAGAGACAGAGTATTATATAAACAATAATAACAATAAAGATTAGTCAGAGTGATCAGACTTTATTTGAATGTTACAATACAGGGATGCAGTAAAATAATAATCAAGGGGCAATTGTTGTTCACTGCTTTCACACAAAATTACACTGGAAACGCAAGGCCAACTGTCACCAGTTTCCATTGCAACAATGCTCTCTAAGAAAAGGTCCAATTATGGCAATAAACACAGTTTGTAGCTTGATGCATTACAGAGTGTCCACTGAACTTCAAAGTTTACTTAGCACCTAAATGTAGTTGGATTTAAAGATACCATTTCATTTAAAAAGTAACACAAATAACAAAAAATATTGATTAGACTATATTTAATTCCAATTAAATCTGCACTGTCATCTTTTTTTGTATGACTCTGAAGTAAGCAAGGATCTCACATGCATTGGAAAATCTTATAAAATAATGTTTTTATTTCCACCAACAGTCGGATGCATCATTTTTCCATGTCTCTGTTGGGTTCCTCCTTACAGACTGAAGGATGAACTGAACTGGCTTGGCCCAAGGAGGGCACTCACACCAAAGTGGTGTTGTCAGAGTTACCCACAGCCACCCTGTGGTGATGGACAAACAAACAGTTAACAGCAGTGTTGAAGAACAAATGACAAATTTCCAAATGGAGTTTCATGATCAATTGACGCCATCTGTAACAAAAGCCAGGAAAAGTCTGAATGTTAGATGTTTGTTCATCACATAGAAACAAACATAGCACACCCATCAGTCTTGTGGTCACACTCAACTTGGCCTTGAAACAGACACTCCACAGCAAAACCTGTAGAGGGAAAAAACTAAATAGCAAAGTCAGTCTCCAAAACACATGTACCATACGTACATGTGTAACCAGTGTAGTGTAATTTTGTAAATTTGAAAATTCCACTTTCAAAGTAAAAGCCTATAATTGTTAGATTAACACATTTCAGCTTTCAGTGCACATGCGACAAGTAGTGGCGACAACATGAGTGAAAAAATTACCGCTGAAAAATAATGACACATAGTGCAAGTACAGAACCCTGTGGCTGACAATTTAGGCATGGTGGTGTGGTACTCTATACAATACCGTGTGCGTTGAACCTGCAGTAGATGCGCTGCCAGGTAATATCTACCAGATTATAGCGAGGACATATTCAAAATCTTCCTACGGCTTTGTTCTCATGTGGCTCTTCGAGATTTGCTGTAAACAATGATGCACCTTCGAATCACAGATTTTTTGCAACCAATACGGATGGAAAAACTGTTCAATTATATTCTAACAGAAATTCTCAAAGTTACTCCTGCCAGCACTTGATGTCTCTTGATGTTGATGGGCATTCTGTGCAGAGGCAGACAGAGTGATAAACTGACACAAAGACGTGTGTGTAATGACATTATGACAGTATTAGGCTCCGATGTTGTGACCACAGATACACTAATCGCACAGACAGTTGGTGCAGGGAGACTGATGCAAGAAAAGTTTAGTGCTACGGATGCTTTCCGTTGCATTTCATTGCGATTACAGCAGCAAGCACCAGGTAGATGTCAACAATGAAGCCAGCAATGCTGATTGTGGATTCAGGATCATCGTTCACCATCAGAGGAAAAACAATCCTGCAACTTCACGTGAGTACTGCTCATCATTCGATAGGGCTATGCAAAGAAACACCCAGGCCCCTATCTGTGGCCTTGGGTGAGCTTTGGCTGCACCTGTCGCTCACTCACTTCAGCCTTGTTATTATAAAGGGAGCATCAGCCAGAAATAAGACAGTAACAAACAACGCAATTACAACTGCTCAAAACCGTAATGAATTATTAACACACAAAACATGTAATAAGGCTACTCACTAACAAACTGCTTAATGTACATGATCTACTTATCGCACATCAGCCACTGAACGTAATATGTTCTGTATATACATGGGAACTATACAATTGTACTGTGAGGTCACTGACGTTACTGTGTGACGTCATTAAGCCTCCTTTCTGCTCCTGCGGGAGACTCAGTCCACAGCTAACATGCATGACGTGCCCTGATTAGCTACCGAAGCTAGCGCTACTTAGCGGTTTCATTTTCTCATGTTGATAACCTTGTTGACATCAAAGCATGCCACTGACTGACATCATCCAGTGCGCTATCTGGTTTCCTCTCGCCAGCTGTAGGGACTGATGGCTTCCTGTGGGGTGACAGCTGAAAGTGAGCACCAAGGCTGCTGGAGTCCTGCTGCTAGCTCGGCGGTAGCTTAGCTTGTTTGTTAGCTTTGCCGAAAACGCACACAACACTTTGACAATCTGAACGCAGTACATTTAATTTAAAAGAGCAATGACTACAATACAATGTGATTCATGACTTCAATATGACTATTACCATAGCGCATTTACTGCAGTAACGTTCCTGTAATCAGTTCGAGGGACAGCACACTGGGGGAAACTGTCAACTGCTCCGCACACCCTTGCGTCACTGTCTGTTGTTCTTCTCCCGCCCCCAAGCCAATCAGTAACCGAGGAACTTGACGTTGCCTCATGAATTACGAATAAGAGGTCGAATACAACAAACAGCAGTGTAGGATATACAATAAGCAGGCTAGGTGTCAAACACACATAAATAGTTGCAAACACTATTTTACACAGTATAGGACTATAACAATAACAAAGATCTGATGAAGCAAACGTTTTTAAAAAGACATAACTAAACTATTACGTTGATATTGTGGAAACTTCTTTAAGAAAAATGCTATGGGAGTTTGACTTTAAAGGGGACATATTATGCAAAACCCACTTTTTCCTTGCTTTACTATGTATAATTGCATATCCGGAGTGCCTCCCGACCCCTTGAGTGATTTAGGACCTCTACGTCAATGTTTTGTAAATAGGCGGAGTCAGGAAATGTGTCTCTAAGAGAGCCATTTGGATTTCACCCGCACACTTATGTAAGTGTGCGGGTGAAATCCAAATGGCTCTCTTAGAGACACATTTCCTGACTGATTTGAATGCTCCCGCCCTCACGCTGGATATCTCCTCCCATATTACTCCGGCTACCTGAAGGAGGATCCGCCATTTTCTCGCTTCACTCGTATGCAACAGCCTGACCGCAACCGTGTACAACCCGAAAGCCAAGCACTCCTGCTCTGTCGTCGGATGCACGGACACTCATGTTTCCCTACATTGCCTCCCTACCAAAGAGGATACCAGAGCGAAGTGGCTAAAAAAATTTTTTTCAAGGAAACGTCCCAGCTTCACTGAGCAAAAGCGTTGTTGTCTGTGCCAACCACTTCACACCGGTGTTTCGGATTAACGCGGGGCTATGTTAACTGGCGACCGTCAGCCGAATGCGTCTGTGGTCACCGTAGCTACAACAGATGTTGAAAACGGGAAGAGAAGACGTAGCTGTCCTCAGCTCTGCCTCTTTGTTCAGGTTTTCTCTGGCCAAAACACACCTGATACGTGTTCGGGCTGCTGTTTGATTAAACGTGTCTGACCCTCAGTCGCTGTATCAAAGTTGCTGGTTGTTACGGAGGACGTTGTAAACAGGAAAATGGAGAGTTGCTCTTCCTGTGAATGTTTCTATCTCTAATAAACCTTTATTAAAAACACGTAATCGTGACTTCTCCCTGTAAACCTGCATCACACAAGGGAACTATAAACCTTGTAAATAAAATAAAAGTTAAAAGTAAAAAAAAAAAAAATTACGGGACTTGAACTCACATTCACTGAGGGACAAAAACACAAGCGCAGCAGCCAAACCACTCTGCCAATCTAATCACTCAGGCGACTCTCGGTATGACCTATTTGTCTCTTTACAGCGGACACACAGACACCTCTGGGTCGCAGAAGAAGGCCAGATCAACTTGTGACCGCAGCGTCTGTTCACCGTGTCACCGTGATGATTTATAACACAAATAAGCATAACCTTTATGAAATGCACTTACTCGTCTTTACTGTCTATTTGAGTAAATATTCCTCCCACAGAAGAACAATGGAGCCCTTTTAAACGAAACAAAAAAATTAATAAATAAAACATGGGACTCGAACTTAGACTCAGTGAGGGAAAAAAGTATGACAACTAACCCACTACACCAGACTAACTACAATTGTACTCACAGCATAACCTTTTAGCATAAGCACAGACACCTTTTGGACACAGAAGGTGGCAGGTCAGCTTGTGACCACAGTGTCTATGCATCAAAAACATGATCAATGTATGTTCGTATCTGTAAGATTATGTTATAGGCCACTTTAAATGTGTAGGAATAACAGTTGCTGCCCAGAAGATGCAACAACTGGACAATACAAAATGTTATGAAAATTGTCCTCCTCTTTATCCGCTCAAAATATAGACTCAGTTATTTTCCATCATTCAAGCAGTCTATTTTATTTCACTTCATCATAGAAGGTTTTTTTTTTTTTTACCAGGAAAGACCTTATTCTTCTGTAGAACTTTATTTGTGTTATAAATCATCACCGAACAGACGCGGTGAACAGACACTGTGGTCACAAGTTGATCTGGCCTTCTTCTGCGACCCAGAGGTGTCTGTGTGTCCGCTGTGAAGAGAGAAATAGGTCATACCGCAACACACCTATGTGATTTAATTGGTAGAGTGGTTTGGCTGCCGCGCATGTCTCTTTTTCCCTCAGTGAATGTGAGTTCAAGTCCCGTAATTGTTTTTTTGTTTTTTTGAAAAAAAAATTTAACTTTTGTTTTATTTGCAAGGGTAATAGTTCCCCTGTGTGATGCAAGTCACGAGTACGTGTTTTTAATAAAGGTTTATTAGAGATAGACACATTCACAGGAAGAGCAACTCTCCATTTTCCTGTTTACAACGTCCTCCGTAACAACCAGCAACTTTGATACAGCGACTGAGGGTCAGACACGTTTAATCGAACAGCAGCCCGAACACGTATCAGGTGTGTTTTGACCAGAGAAAACCTGAGCAAAGAGGCAGAGCTGAGGACAGCTACGTCTTCTCTTCCCGTTTTCAACATCTGTTGTAGCTACGGTGACCACAGACGCATTCGGCTGACGGTCGCTAGTTAACATAGCCCCGCGTTAATCCGAAACACCGGAATGTTCTAGCAACCAGGGTCAGTATCAGGCTGGACTGGCAACGAGATTGTTCCTCAAAGATGGATCAATACCCACTGTCCGTGTCAACGCCACAGAAGAAGAAACTGTAAGTATTTTTTAAAAACAGTGTTGTTTGTGTTACTTTGACTGTTTAGCACATGAGCTTACGCTTACGGGTGATGTAAATATGAGGCTGAGCTAACGTTACAACAGTGGGCTTACTGGTCTTGGGATTCACAGTAATGTTAATGTTGCCTAACCTTAATTTGTCATGTCAGCTCTCATGACAGTGAACTGAGAAACTGAATTGGGATATTGAGATTTGATCGCTTCTAACCGGCCGGTGATCCACTAAGATGTTGTCCGCGGACGACGAGGTAGCCGAGCAGCGCTAGCTAGCTCATCGTCCGCGGACAACTTCTCAGTTTCTACAGCTACTGTTCCGACGTGAACACGCATGGGAAACCGTCTCCTCCACATGCTCACAGCCGATCAGATGGTGTGAAACTGTCTCAGTTGTTCGCGGACGGAGAGCTAATGTACCGCCGTGAATACTCAGAGAGGACGGTATGAAATACTCTGTTATTCACGGCAAGTGAGCTACGTTACGTCAATTAGCATGTTGTGCTAAAGGCTAATGGACAGTGTGTTAGATGCCCAGGAGCACCTCGGCAGTCGAATGACTTATTTTGTGTTGATATACAACGTAACTACGTGTGTAGTGTTAGCTGCTGGTATGAGAGACCCGATCTGACAGTACCAAAACTTTATCTGCAGTCAAGCAATCATTACTTTGCTTTGGAGCCTGAGACAGGGGTTACCTGTCTGCTGTGCTACGATTAACGTTAGTTACATGAAGGCGCGGACACAATATGTATTGCTCACTTACTAAATCTAATGTGAAATGAGGAATTTGCATGGGTTTGCTCGGATTATGATTTGCCAGAATTTGCCTTATCAAATGGATTGTTTTAACCATCATTTCTGTCTACATAGCTTTGTTTTATGTAACATGAGAAACAGACACATAACATATTCCTTCCTTTTGTGTTTAGCCAAGCACATCTGTACAGCAGTCTGTAGTGCATCATGTTGCCTGCCAGACAGACCAACCAGTGAAATGCACGGTTGGCACACAGCTTTCCATGAGAACTCTCCGGCCTCACTTCAGAAGCACAGGTTTGTTGAACGAAAGCATATGATGTAATATTAATCACTATGTTACTCTAATATGCAATTTTGTTTTACTCTGTTATGAATATGGATTGGCGAACAT
>JARJLU010016281.1:0-10164 GCA_030272975.1 Sparidentex hasta | reverse complement strand
CTGTGTCTCTGATGTTCTCCTGTGCCTGACGTCCTCCTGTGTGCCTGATGTCCTCCTGTGTGTCTGATGTCCTCCTGTGTCTCTGATATCCTCCCTTGTCTCTTTCAGGCAGCAGCTCCATCACTCCTACAGCTCCAGTCATCTGCAGCAGGAGCAGAGGTGGTGAGGGACTCCTGAAGATCGCACCCCCACAAAACCACGGAGGACATGCCTCCCCATCTCACCCCAACCCTCCTCACACCCCTCAGCCTCCTCACCCCCCCACCCCCACCTCCCCCCAACAGCAGAGCCCCGAGTACAGCAGCCCCCCCAACACTGGTACTGCACCTGCACTGTTGCACACATCTGAATTGTAGTGAAGTACACCTGAAATAAACAATGTATGCCATGTTTACAGTGCTGCTACTACTGTAGTACACACATACTGACCAATGTTCTGTGTGTCTCTGCAGCCACTTGGCCAGGTACTAGCCCCACTCCCTACAGCCCTGCAGGACCTCATCAGAGTGGGAGGAGCCACCAGCAGCCTCCATTACATCATCATCACCACGCTCCTAACACTCACTTCTGTATGACATCATTGATTATCAGAGTAAAGTACTGCAGTATCAGTACTTGACTGCAGTACAGGTGTCATTCTGAGTGTGTTTGTTTCTTCAGGGTCACAGCATCATAGTACTGCTCCATATCCACAACCAGTGTCGAACCACCCAGGTACCACACCTGTCCCAACATGTCCTCTTCTTTTACCTGTGCTGTCTCACTCTGTCCCCTGTCTCACTCTCTGTCCCTGTCTATCTCTCTGTCTGTCTCTCAGGTCCAGAGTTCTGGTGTTCCATCTCGTACTTTGAGTTGGATGTCCAGGTCGGGGAGATGT
This sequence comes from Sparidentex hasta, assembly GCA_030272975.1. Taxonomy (NCBI): domain Eukaryota; kingdom Metazoa; phylum Chordata; class Actinopteri; order Spariformes; family Sparidae; genus Sparidentex; species Sparidentex hasta. The sequence continues at coordinate 9,287 of JARJLU010016281.1, read as the reverse complement.
TTAAGGTCCAGTCCAGCTGTCCTCTAGTGACGGTGGATGGTTATGTGGACCCTTCAGGAGGAGACCGTTTCTGTTTGGGACAGCTGAGTAACGTCCACCGCACAGCTGGCAGCCATCGTGCCAGGTGACAAGTCTAACCAGTCTAACCAGTAACAGTACTGTTGGTTCTGTCTCCTGACTCATTCTTCGTTTTTCCTCTTGCGTCTTCTCTTCCTGCAGGCTTCACATCGGCCGGGGGGTTCAGCTGGAGTGTCGAGGGGAGGGGGATGTTTGGATGCGTTGCCTTAGTGACCACTCAGTGTTCATCCAGAGTTTCTACCTGGACCGCGAGGCGGGTCGAGCGCCTGGAGACGGAGTCCACAAGATCTACCCCGGAGCGTACATCAAGGTGAGTCGAAACGCAGACAACACTCTGCTGTTTGTCTCTAAGTCTGTTGGAAACAAGGCTAGCAGCAGACACCTGTGTGTCTCACCTGTCTGTCTCACCTGTCTGTGTCTCACCTGTGTGTCTCACCTGTCTGTGTCTCACCTGTGCGTCTAAACTGTGTGTCTAACCTGAGTGTCTAACCTGTGTGTTTAAACTGTGTGTCTCACCTGTATGTCTAACCTGTGTGTCTCACCTGAGTGTCTAACCTGTGTGTCTCACCTGTGCGTCTAAGCTGTGTGTCTAACCTGTGTGTCTCACCTGAGTGTCTAACCTGTGTGTCTCACCTAAGTGTCTAACCTGTGTGTCTCACCTGTGCGTCTAAACTGTGTGTCTAACCTGAGTGTCTAACCTGTGTGTTTAAACTGTGTGTCTCACCTGTATGTCTAACCTGTGTGTCTCACCTGAGTGTCTAACCTGTGTGTCTCACCTGTGCGTCTAAGCTGTGTGTCTAACCTGTGTGTCTCACCTGAGTGTCTAACCTGTGTGTCTCACCTAAGTGTCTAACCTGTGTGTCTCACCTGTGCGTCTAAACTGTGTGTCTAACCTGAGTGTCTAACCTGTGTGTTTAAACTGTGTGTCTCACCTGTATGTCTAACCTGTGTGTCTCACCTGAGTGTCTAACCTGTGTGTCTCACCTGTGCGTCTAAGCTGTGTGTCTAACCTGTGTGTCTCACCTGAGTGTCTAACCTGTGTGTCTCACCTAAGTGTCTAACCTGTGTGTCTCACCTGTGCGTCTAAACTGTGTGTCTAACCTGAGTGTCTAACCTGTGTGTTTAAACTGTGTGTCTCACCTGTATGTCTAACCTGTGTGTCTCACCTGAGTGTCTAACCTGTGTGCTTAAACTGTGTGTCTCACCTGTGTGTCTCACTTGTGCCTCTCAAGGTGTTTGACCTGCGGCAGTGTCACAGACAGATGCAGCAGCAAGCGGCAGCAGCTCAGGCAGCTGTAGTAACTCAGGCAGCAGCAGTTGTCGGTGCAATTCCAGGGCCGAACAGCGTGGGGGGGATCGCCCCTGCAGTCAGTGAGTATCAGTTGTCTGTCTCTCTGGGTACCTGTCTGTTTCAATTAAGGCTGTTAGTATGACATAGTTCCAGTGATATGTGTTGTGTGTAATAATGATAATAATGATACATTTTATACAGCCCCTTTCAATACCCAAGGACGCTTAATAAAGTGGAACAAACAAAACAAAGAATAGATGGATAAACAAAAATACATATAAGATGAAGAAAAGTTGATTGATTTGATTGGGCTGGACCTAAAGCTGATAGGCCCTATTAAAGAGATGGGGTTTTAAGTCTCTTTTGAAAGTCTCCAGAGAATTCAGTGCGGATTTCAGCATGGAGAGTGTTCCAGAGAGGGGAGGCTGCCACACAGAAGGCTCTGCCACTGAGGGTTTGTAGTTTGGTGTGAGGGATGGAGAGCTGGTGAGGAGCGCAGCATCTGAGACTGGGTATAGGGGAGGAGGTGGTCAGACAGATATTGGGGGGTGAGGGAATGGAGAAATTTATAGGTCAGGAGGAGAATTTTGTAAGTGGTGTGTGATTTAACTGGGAGTCAGTGAAGGCGCATGAAAGTGGGGGTGATGTGTTGCCAGGGCTTGGTGCGGGTGAGGACCCTGGCAGCAGAGTTCTGCACATACTGGAGCCTGTCCAGAGTTTTGGAAGGGAGCCCAGACAGGACTTCATTACAGTAGTCCAGGTGGGAAGGTGGCATGGATGAGGGTCTCAGCCACAGGTTCAGAGAACGACGAGCCTGGAGATGTTTTTGAGATGATAAAAAGCTGATTTTGTGATGGATTTTATATGTGATTGAAAAGAGAGCATGGAATCAAGGATGACACCCAGGTTGCAGACTTCCTTCCTTCCTTCCTTTAGTTTGAGCAGATTTGATGTCATCCAGCGTTTTTTATCATGCAGGCAGTTCACGAGTGACTGTGGGGGTAGCTGGGTGGACGGTTTGGTGCAGAGATATAACTGTCATCAGCATAGGAATGGAAGTTGAGACCGTGTTTTTGCAAATTATCTGACCAAGGGGGAGCATGTAGATGGAGAAGAGGAGGGGTCTGAGCACAGAGCCTTGAGACACGCCCTGGTTGACTGGAGCTGGGGTGAAACTGGAGTCTCCAATGGTGACAAACTGTTTCCTGTTTGTTAAATAGGACTGGAACCAGGAGAGTGCTATACTGTTGAGGCCAAGGTACTCAGGTAGGCATGTAATGAGAATGGTGTGGGAGGTGTGTGTCAAAAGCTGCAGAGAGGTTCCGGAGGATCAGAATACTGATGTGGCCAGAATCCACAGCGATGAGGAGATTGTTGGTAATCTTGATGAGAGCGGTTTCTGTGCTATGGTGTGCCCTGAAACCAGACTGAAGGGGTTCATAGAGCTCATGGTTGGACTTGTGCTGCTGGAGTTGGGCTGCAACTGCCCTTTCCAGGATTTTGCTCAAGGAAGGTTGGAGATTGGCTGGTACTTATGTAAGTCATCTGGGTCCAGACCTGGCTTCTTGAAGATGGGGGTGACTGAAGCTGTTTTGAAGATGGACATTACCATGCCAGATTCTAGGGATGAGTTGATAATGTCCACCATGAGGGGGCATAGGACAGGCAGAGAAGACTTCACCAGTGTTGTTGGCATGGGGTCCAGAAAGCAGGTGGAGGCTTTGGCCTTGGAGACCAACTTAGCAACAGAAATAGAGTCCACAGGAGATAAGGAGGAGAGGGAGCACTGGGGCAGACGAGCAGTGGGAGGATCAGTTGTCTGTGTCAGAGGTGCATGTGGTGGGAGATGCCGGGAGTTGCTGGGGAATGGTAGCCACCTATCCTGGAACAAGTCCAGGAACTTGTAGCAGAGGTCAGGGCCATCGGAAAGCTGGGGGACATGGAGAGGGCTATGGAGCTGGTTAATGGTGGAGAATAACATTCTGTGGTTATTTTGCTGGTCTCCTGTGAGGATGGTGCAGTAGTCTGTTTTGGCCTTGGAGAGAGCATCTTTATAAGACCTAACATGGTCTTTGTAGGCTTCATGGGGGACGGTGAGGCCAAATCTTATATAGAGCCTCTCCAGGCTGCGACCAGTAGTCTTTAGGGTACGGAATGGGTAAAGGAGACAGTCTGGGTTTTAAGACGTGCAAGGGAGTCAAGACCCCAGCAGATATCAGCATTATAGTGGGAAACCAGCCCATCCAGTGAGGTGTCAAGGGGATCAGAGGCCAGGTGGGTTTCCGGGATGTTGGTCAGGGCCAGAGTGTTCACTGTCTTGATGTTCCTATATGTGATGTTGCAACTCATGCGCTGCTTGGGCACAGGGACAGGAACAGAAAACGACGGCATGCTGGTCAGAAACAGCAAGGTCCAGGCTCTGCAGATGGGAGGGACCTGTGCCAGTGTAGCACACTAGATCCAGTGTGTGACCTTTGACATGGGTTAGACCTTTAACTTGCTGTGTGATGTTGAAGCAGTCCAGGAGCGACAGGACTTCAGAGGCAAAGAGGCACCTGGTGGAGTCCACATGGATGTTGAATAGATGTAAACACAGCCTGGGGGAGTGGCTTGATTCAGAGTTAAAGTCTGTGTAAAGCAGAAATAAATTTGTGTTATGAGTTCGTCATACCACAGAAACATGTGTCAGTGACCACTGAGCCAAATTAGAAAGATTAAAAAAATTGCCAAGTATATAAAATTAGGTCTCAAAATCATGGAAAAACAAGAACTTCTCTCTGCTGTGAAACGCTGGGGGCGTGTCAATTAGAGATGCTGTAGCCACGCCCACGCGCAGGAGAGGAGCCTCCTGTACTGTACAAGGACGTAACCTACAGTAACAATGTAAGCTAGCAGCAGCATCGGACGGACCCAGCCCGACCTGTTTGAGCCATCAGAGCTAGAAACTGACTCTAAGTCAGACACTGATGGTGCTCAGCCTCGTTCCTCACAGTCCATGTTTTACATTACACACAAACGTGAAACCCCAGTCTACATACAATTCCTTGTCATAGCTATATTGGTGCACATAAAATATTACCTGTGGATTATCATTGTGCTGTCAGATGGACTCGCTCAGGGAATGAGGCCAAATCATGTCATGATTACATGCAATAACATTTGCTAACACTACATGGGCATGACAGGATGCACGGTGTAAAATCACTTTCAGGATTTGCACCTTCAGCAAAATGCATTTTATTGCCAAAATGTACAATATTTCTAACATACATACGCACATACTTACACTTAGAGCTTAGATCTGGCCCAAAAAAATCAAGCCCAACCCGAGCCGAGCCAAGCCCAGCCCAGCCCGTGCACGTTGTGTCCAAGCCGCCCGGCCCGACACATTAACTGTAATTATGAGCCCGAGCCCGATTTAAACCCGACATTTTTTAATACGTGGGCTGTTATAACCGACATTCTCACGCTCCATGTTGCACTTACAGGACACAATCAGTGATGCCGGTAACGCGTTACTCTAATCTGACCACTTTTTTCAGTGAGGAGTAATCCAACGCGGTAATATCTCCAAACCACTAATCAGATTAAAGTTATTTATTCAAATCACTGTGCGTTACTATTATTTTTGTCATTTTCTTCAGTAAAAATATATATTCTAGCTTTTCTTCTTGCATCTCGGGGAGTGACGTCACGTGCGCGAGAAGTGACGTTTTCTGCTCGAGGACACTCACTCACGTGTAAAACCACGCAGTGGCACAAACAACATGAAGGGAGGAGAGAGATGCGCCTTTTGTAGCGTGAAGCACTGTCATTATTCTAAGTTAATATAAAAACACATACACACACACAAATGCTTGATCAAGTGCCAACCCATGCGCTGTCGGCAGGACGGGAGGATGCAAGCCGGGACGGAGAGGGTCGGTTCAGCCCCACTGACCAGCGTCAACAGATTCTTCAGATATCCAGACTTTACCTGGTGACAATCGTTGTAGTTAACTATATATAACTAAGTGGACACTGCAGAGACGGGTGTTGGTGATGATTTTGAACTCTCCACAGTAGCTCCTTTTGACAAAATCGATCCACCGTTTCCTTACCTTCCTTACCGAATTTAAATAGGCTAACGGTGTTGTTACTCTGCACACTGTGGCATCCAGGAAAGACGCAGGAGCGATGTGTTTAGCTGACTGGCTGACTGGTTAGCTAGCTGCAAACTATTCTAAGAGATGCTATCCAAGACTGAGCCAGCAGAAAAAACACCGAAGCTAATGCACAGAGTGTATTTATATGGCTTCTGCAGCAGGGCCGGGTTTATGCAAATCATGGCCGCGTTACCTAACACAGCCATGATTTGCATGATTTTCTGACCCACCCATTAAATCCTGAACACAGAAATCGTGAAACACAGTTTGTGAGCCTAGCTCAAAAATTAAATTATAAATGGTTGAATTTGCTTCACACGGACTTTAAGAAGTCCTGCTGATGCTGCCATGTCTCAGTTAGGCAAAGAAAGTCAATTTTCCTGTCTGTGATGATGTCTGTGACTAGTGCTTTGTTGTTTAGTGAGCAAGGATTCAGCAGCATGAAAGCTGCAGGGTTGCTCACAGATGCTGATGCAGGGGGAGAAAGCAGCACCATTCACATAAGCCAAAGGTCTCAGATAGCTCAGTGTGCACACTGGTGGTTTTGATGACGTTGTGCCAGTGCGATGGAGCGCCTTTCAGTCAGCATGGAGGGAAAAGTACTGCTCGTATAAACAGACTTGCATCTCGAGGCCCTGTGTGTATAGCGGGGTCAACGAGGGAGACCAAGATATTTAATCTCAGGGACGGAGAGTATTGGGTACGCCGGTTTGAAAGTTAGCTTTGCTAGGCTGACAGCTGATCGGCGGGGCTAACAGCTAATTAGTGGAGAAAGGTGAGTCTACGGAGCCAATTGTTCAGGTGTGCTGCCTTCAAAGTTTGTAGCACAGCCCCAGAGCTTGTAGAGACAACTTGGCTCTCTTTTTTCCACAGAAATAGTAGTTTTGCTACGGACTGATAAGTGGTGATATTCCAGCCAGTGTTCTGTCGCATCCGGGTAACCTGGCAACTTTTGTGAAGTGTAGTTTGTGCAGCAGCTTCCCCCGGTGGCAGAAGACCCGTAGGACAGACTGCTGCTCACTGAAAACATCACCTGCTCTCTTTCTGTTGTCAGGTTATTATTCAGATGTGTTTCTTGTGTGATCAGTTGGTTGAGTGAAGTGTGATTTCCTGTCTTCCTCCAGGTGTGCGTTCAGCCGCAGGTCTGGGTGTGGACGACCTGCGCAGGTTGTGTATCGTGCGTCTGAGCTTTGTTAAAGGTTGGGGGTGTGATTACCCCCGTCAGAGCATCAAGGATACCCCCTGCTGGCTGGAGGTTCACCTGCACCGGGCGCTGCAGCTGCTTGACCAGGTGCTGCACACGCTGCCACCACGAGAACACACAGTGTGACCCACTGCAGCAGCTCTGTGTGTGTGTGTGTGTGTGCACGTGTGTGCGTGCGTGTGTGTGTGTGTGTGTGTGTGTGCATGCATGTACTTAGGTGTAGTTTAGCTCACAGGAAAACAAATCACAGCAGAGGATTCGTGCACAGAAGCCGTCACCTAAACTTCCCACCTGACTGTCAGGACTCATAAGCTCCACCCACGCAGGTGAAAACAAACACACCTCAGCTCTTTTGTCCAAAGGCTTCAGACAATCAGCATCCCTCCTGTCAGTCAGAGGAGTTGTCATGGAAACCAGCATCTGAAGGGACAGGTGATCAGAGCAAAGACGAGTATTTCCTGTCCTTCAATCGTCTCCACTTGTCTTGACGTTTTTTAACAATCGTAGTCATTAATTCATTCACATGAATATTTCAGTTTTGTTCATGTTGGACACGTTCAGGCAGACGGCTGCAGCTGGGTGATCTCACGCTCTCTCACCGCTTCTGTTAATGATTCATTGAACCAAACCAAGAAAACAAATGTCTGTAAATTCCTTCACATGACCTTCCTGTGTTTATTTATATCAGGTTGTATTTTCTCTTTTGTGTTCATGAACCTTCTCGAGTACTTAACTTTAGTTTTGACAAAACATATGAGACAAACTTTACCAAACAGAGTCGTGTCATGACCTGTATTATCTTTGATTGCTGTTAAGTTTGAATGTATCTTTGACTTTTTAAAGTCCTGTTGCCACCTGTGGGCCCAGTTCAATATGATGCGGTCCTGTCTGATGACCTGTGGAATTCCTCAGGGTCGACTCTGGGTTCTGTCAGTCTTTTGTCATGCAGTCAGCAGATGATGTCATTAGAGAACGCTCCCTGATGTCATCAGCGCCTCAATGTTTATGTTCGACACATGATATATAACTGGAAAACTTGTGATGTCATCTTCGTGTACTGTCGGTGTTTGGCTGTTCCTTTAACAGGTCTATTAATTATTTATTTTAAACACTTACCTGACAAAGATTCATTTCCTGTATGGATGACATCAAATCCTGTTTCCTGATTCAGCTGATTTTTTCTGTCACCTGTTTTTTTCTCTCTCTGCTTTTTATCACATTTAATATTTTAAGACTTTTATACTGAAAGGGTGTATAACTGTGACAACTGCTGTTTATTCAAAATTAAACCTTTCCAACAAAAAATCCTTGTCCGCCTCGTCAAATTCCTTCATGAGTTTGAAGCTCTGTCTGTCGCTGCTCTGCTGTTCATTTTGTCCTTTTAAAGGTTTGTGGTGGATGACAGCTGGTTTCTAGATGAGCACCAACACACGGCTGAATCAGGTCAGCTGGCGTTAGCTCATCTTACATCTTAGTTATTGATTAAGTCCATTTAAAGCTGCTGTATGTAAGAATTTACCACTTCAATCAAAATCGTTCCAACAGTAAACATGAATGTCTCTCATGTATAACTCATACATATTGCACCTTAAAAGGAATTTGTTATGACAGTGTTTATTTTTTTCTCTTACACGTTTTGGATTTTATTAATCCCTATAAACAGAGAGGAGATGTCGTCCTGGTTCTGGTCTCTGTAGTCTGAGCAGTCTTTGGTTGCATGTAGGTAAACGGTCCCGATGGAGAGCAAAAGAGTCGGCACCAGCTGACTGAACAGCTGTCAGCTGACTATTAATCAGCTTTTTCATAGTTATTCATATGCAGATAAATCAACATCAGACAACAACTGGTAGATAGATTGTGATTTTCTTAACTTCATTCCTTGTTTTACTGTGAAGTTCAGTGTAACTTTGTTTTTTAACAGTCTCTTACTGATAATGCCATTATTGTTATTTTATTGATTTGAATTGTATGAAAAACCTTAGTGCAGAGATAATGTGGGTTTGTCTGAATAAAGACACTTATTTTAGATTAAAAGATATCATGAAGACATTTAAAGAGTTTTAAAGAAGAAATTCAAATTCAAACTTATTTACAAAATGAATGTACACAAACTGTCTCCATCAGCGAATCAACCAGCTGCTCTCAGAGGACAAAAAGGTCCAGAAAAACTGTCTGAAGTTAGAAAGGTGGCAGGGTCCGCCACATATAAACAGTTTGCTCTGTATATGTTCTGCTGTGTCTCTACATGTACAGCTGAAATTACAAGAAGGTCGACTTTCTTACTTTATTCAGCCATGGAAACAAAGTTTGATGTTTATTTGGTTTGTCTGAGCCAATGGAAAGCTTTCCCTGCTTGTACGTTTCCTCACAGCTCCTGTAATACTTGTTGCTGTTTTTGTTGTTTCGGGTGGAAATCAAACTTGACGCTATCAGTGAAATATGGCGCCACTGAGGACAAAGAGTGGGCGGATGTGAAGTTTAAATGTTTCATGTCCGCCTTCTCATTGGTCACTGTGAGGTCAAGCCTTTGAAATTTAAGCCAATCGTGGAGAAGAGACCTGCATAATAA
>JARJLU010016277.1:0-27035 GCA_030272975.1 Sparidentex hasta | reverse complement strand
TGTGGGGGGCTGTGGCAGGTTGTTGGGGGGCTGTGGGGGGTTGTGGGGGGTTGTTGGGGGCCGCTGTACAACAAGATGTGTGTCTTATGAACAGAGAGGAGTGTTAGTGCGCAGAGCAGAACACTGCTATTCAGTTGTGAGTCAAACCGAGCAGATCCAAGCCGGCATGTGACGGAGAAACGTCACAGTGTGTGAGTTCTTTTGGACATTCTGGGAAATTGTTGCTAATGTTGGTTTGACAACTGACACGTGGAGCTCAGACGGGAGTCCAGAGTCTTCAGCGGGTCTGACAGCAGGACTGAAGGTTTACTGGCTGCATGCTGAGCAGCAGCCTCACACTGCTGGGTCTGCTCGTGGTTGAGGTCCAGACTGTGTTGAGTTATAATACCTTTATCATAGATACTCTGAGTTGTTCTTTGAAAATTCATTTTGTACGTTTAAAAAATGCTAAAAGTTCTGTGTAAAGTAAAATAACAAGAAGCAGCTCTGTAGCAGAACGTCGTCAGGACGTCGTCTCGGTTCAGTTTCAGCACGTTTTACATCTTACAGGTAAAACAAGGTGTTTCCACACAGATGTGTCATTTCAGAGAGGGGAAGCTGTCCGACTGGCTCAGTGTGTCTTATCAGACATGACACACCCAGCCATCCCTACTGGACATTACCTCCAGAGTCGACAGGACAAGTCGGGACATCAACAAAGAACGAGCCGGACCTCGACAGCTCTAAAGACCGGTTCTACTCAGGTCTATCTGGTTTCACTCTGACGAGCTGCCTCCAGACTTTCCTTCACATCGCAGTTCTCTCTCATCAGGACAAATGTCTCAAACATCCACAGAAAATGAAACACTACGACTGCTGAGACTTCTTCATCCTGCAACCTGAATGGCCATTACCAGAACTGGTGTTCAGAGCTTAAACAGGCCCGGTTCAGTGATCCGACAGTAAAACGTTAAAGACTTCCAGCCTGTCAGATTGTTGTCTGTTTTCATCCTCTGCCTGACACGTATATGTTATTAAGGCAGCACGCTTCAGTGCATCCTCACTGTGAGACACACTCATCAGCACCAGCACACACAGAATAACAATATGAGGTGACAGAACCCTGACGGGTCATCAACAGAGGCTGACCTTTGACCTCAGGTCACATTCAGGACGTACAGAGCTCCAATCACCTTATCTGGGTCTGACGTGCTTTTGTACAAATACAGTTTCAGTGTCATCATTCAGGAGACAGGCAGTGTGTGTGTGTGTGTGTGTGTGTGTGTGTGTGTGTGTGTGTGTGTGTGTGTGTGTGTGTGTGTGTGTGTGTGTGTGTGTGTGTGTGCTCCCATGGTTTGTCCACAGAGGAGCTGAAACTAGAGCTTAAATGGAAACTCATCAGGTGCATGTAGGTCAGAAACACCTACCTGTGCAGCGCTGACACTGAGCAGAAGCTAACGATCAGACAGCTGATGAAACAACCTGCAGCTGAGTGAATCCAGCAGCTGTAACAGACACATCACAGATGGTTTGTTCAAACATCTGGTTCTGTCAGACCCACACAGCTGGGGATGATGTGTGACGTGTAATCAGATTTTATTCCTCCTGTTGGATTCTGTTGCTTGTTTCATTTAAACTGTGGGAGTCTTGAAGCTGCAGGTGACTCAGGTAACGATGGTTTTAATCCTGCTGGTGTGAATAAAAGGGGAAACTCGGATGGACTCTGCTGCTGCTGATCTGTTAAAGGGAAGAATATTTTCACCTGACGTGAAGCGGTCTGTGAGCTCAACTCGTCCTGTCGTTTGAAACCGGCTCGTTCACAACGCTTGTTTTTTACATTGTAATAATCACACGAGCCTGTTCCAGTATCAAACTACAGTATTACTAGTGTGCTGTGATGATCAGAATTCACAAACCATCTGCTGATGTTCCTGATATGATGTTACAGCACTTTGTTTTAGTTCTCATTAACATGTTAATGCATTCAGCCGTCATGTTCTCTGAAGGTGGAAGCTGATGTCACACACTGATTACTGTACAGATCCATTTGACATGTTCTGACAGCATCAGTACAGAACCGGTCCTCCCCTCTGATGAGAGGGACAAACAGATTCATGAACGGTCAGACTGCAGTACTGTGGTGTGGAGAGGGAGGGATCCTCTGATTGGTTGAACACTGTGGAGCTGAAACATACTGGACCGGTTTGTAATGGTTTTATGAGTCATGTAAAGAACTCGCTGCATGTTTACACCGAGAGGCTGCTGATGAGCTGGATGCTGTGACGTGGTGAGTCAGTGTACTGAGGCTCAGCGGACTCGTAGTTTAAATGTTCTATGGCTCCGGGGCCGTGACTAATACACAGCAACAGATGATGATCAAGATCAAGTCCAGTGTTAAACCACAGCCGCACAGTATTCAACTAAAAGGTGACTCTGACATGCAGTCAGTGAGCTCCAGTAGGAGTTGTGATCACTTCTTGCACGCTGAAGTGAGAAAATCAAACCTCTTCACAGTCTCCTGTAAGAATCTTCTCTCTGCATTCAATTCATGCAACGTTTGAGCTATTTACTGTTAATGGCGTCCCTAATTGCACTCCCATTCCCCCCGAGCGAGCCCACATCATAAAGTGTGCTGTGTTAACTTCACAGGCTGTGCTCATTACTACCTGAAAGTGTTCATGCCTGAGTTACAAATGGATCCAGTCGCTGTGTTCATCAAGGATTTGACATTAAAAAGTCTAAATGTGCATCAGAGTGTTTGAGAGCTTTGGATGTTTCAGTGCGTGTGTGTGTGTGTTCTACCAGCAGGAGGTGAAGGTCCGGTTGGCCTCACAGCGAAGGTCCGGTCGGCCTCACAGTGAAGGTCATTCTGACAGCAGACACCAGTCAGGAAACTCTGTCACTGTCAGCTTCATCAAACCTTTTAACATCACTTTGGCTGAGACAGCAAACCAGCAAACCAGCACTGTAGCCTGAGCCGGACCTGAGCGAAGCCTGTTCTGACTCTCCAGCCTCAGAGCAGAGACGGTTCCTGTGAAGCACAGATACGTTTCACTTTTATGTTCACAAAAACACTTCGGCGTTGGATAACAAGATAACAACATTTAACATCTCGTAAATAACCTCTGTTGACGCCACAAGAAGGGCCGATGTCTCATTAAGTCTTGTTAGCGTCCTGACATCTCATTAATGTCCCGACGTCTCATTTATGTCCCAACCCCTGGTCAATGTCCCAACATCTCGTTAACATCAAGTCTCATTAATATCCCGTGGTCTTGTTAATGTCCTGAAGTCTCGTTAATATCCCAAGGTCTTGTTAATGTCCTGAAGTCTCATTAATATCCCGAGGTCTCGTTAATGTTCCAACATCTCGTTAATATCCCGAGGTCTCATTAATGTCCTGAAATCTTGTTAATATCCCAAGGTCTCGTTAATGTCCTGAAGTCTCGTTAATGTCCTGAAGTCTCGTTAATATCCCGAGGTCTCATTAATGTCCTGAAATCTCGTTAATGTCCCAAGGTCTCGTTAATGTCCTGAAGTCTCGTTAATATCCCGAGGTCTCATTAATGTCCTGAAGTCTCGTTAATATCCTGAGGTCTCGTTAATGTCCTGAAGTCTCATTAATATCCCGTGGTCTCGTTAATGTCATGAAGTCTCGTTAATATCTCGAGGTCTTGTTAATGTCCTGAAGTCTCATTAATATCCCGAGGTCTCGTTAATATCCCGAGGTGTCATTAATGTCCTGAAGTCTCATTAATATCCCAGGGTCTCGTTAATATCCTGAGGTCTCGTTAATGTCCTGAAGTCTCATTAATATCCCGAGGTCTTGTTAATGTCCTTAAGTCTCATTAATATCCTGAGGTCTCATTAATGTCCTGAAGTCTCGTTAATGTCCCGAGGTCTAGCTAATGTCCTGAAGTCTCATTAATATCCCGAGGTCTTGTTAATGTCTCGAAGTCTCATTAATATCCCGAGGTCTCGTTAATATCCCAAGGTCTCGTTAATGTCCTGAAGTCTCGTTAATATCTCGAGGTCTTGTTAATGTCTTGAAGTCTCATTAATGTCCTGAAATCTCGTTAATGTCCTGAAGTCTCATTAATATCCCGTGGTCTTGTTAATGTCCTGAAGTCTCGTTAATATCCCAAGGTCTCGTTAATATCCTGAAGCCTCATTAATATCCCGAGGTCTCGTTAATATCCTGAGGCCTCATTAATATCCCGAGGTCTTGTTAATGTCCTGAAGTCTCATTAATATCCCGAGGTCTTGTTAATGTCCTGAAGTCTCATTAATATCCCAAGGTCTCGTTAATATCCTGAGGCCTCATTAATATCCCGAGGTCTTGTTAATGTCCTGAAGTCTCATTAATATCCCAAGGTCTCGTTAATGTCTTGAAGTCTCATTAATATCCCGAGGTCTCGTTAATATCCCCAGGTCTCATTAATGTCCTGAAGTCTCATTAATATCCAGAGGTCTCATTAATGTCCTGAAATCTCGTTAATGTCCTGAAATCTCGTTAATGTCCTGAGGTCTCGGTAATGTCCTGAAGTCTCATTAATATCGCGAGGTCTTGTTAATGTCTTGAAGTCTCATTAATATCCCGAGGTCTCGTTAATATCCCCAGGTCTCGTTAATGTCCTGAAGTCTCATTAATATCCCGAGGTCTTGTTAATGTCCTGAAGTCTCATTAATATCCCAAGGTCTCGTTAATGTCCTGAAGTCTCATTAATATCCCGAGGTCTCATTAATATCCCGAGGTCTTGTTAATGTCCTGAAGTCTCATTAATATCCCGAGGTCTCGTTAAAGTCCTGAGGTGTCATTAATATCCCGAGGTCTCGTTAATGTCCTGAAGTCTCATTAATATCCCGAGGTCTTGTTAGTGTCCCGACTTCTTGTGATGAAAGCAGTGAATATGTCCCCATGTTGACGATACAAAAATGTGGTTGTGTCATCACTAACGCGGCTGGAAGATGAGATGAAATCAAACGAGTGAATGCATAAAACTCATCTCTTCCTTCCTTCCAGCTCTTCACAGAGTCAATCTTTGTATTGCAGCCCGATCAGGAGAATTATTTTATAAAATGTAACTTCATAGAAACTACGATGATTGTGGTGCTTTGTGGTGAGCTGCCTGTTTCTGCTTTGAGTCAAGGATTTCTCTGGAGGTGAATGTGACGAGTTCTGACTGAATGCTGATGGGTTCGCAGGTCGTGATGGAGCTTTTGAATGGACTGAACTGAATGTGACGTTCATCACAGCATTGACACATCTTTATATACTCAAGGCCGATGCTCAGTAAAGGATTAAGTGCGACCTGTGAGAGAAGAATAACTAAACTGATGTTTTCTGACATTTTCCTTCAGACAGTTGGTGTGAACATGTGCAGTGTGGAGGACAAGTTTGATCAAATTTACCAGCAATCTCTGCTGGCAGCCAGAAAATATGAAATCCATGAGTTCAGAAATTTCAGACTTATCTGTCTGAAAGCGACAGAGACACGAACATGGCAGCTGATCAGAAGTGTTGAACTCTGTGATTCATGTAACTTGTAATCAATGTCCTGCTCAGGAAACGCTCCCCTCCGGACGTCTGTGTCACCGCCAAGCCTCGAGCAGTCGTTGAGAGAAGAGCGGTCGATGTGGAGGCTTTAAAACGAGCTCCATGCAGCGACACACAACAGCTGAGAGTTTCCTCAGCACATAAATCATTACACACAGCGGGAGCAACATATTTCACACAATGAAAGACGGCGCTGTGAACATTTTGTCATCTTTCAACAAACACATCAGCTGATCCAACGTCTGCCTGATGTTTGTCAGGACTCACACATCTGAACAGATTCATCTCTCAGTCCGTCTCAACGTACACACGAGAATACTTTGTTTTAGAGAAAGTCAGCAGCCTCTAATTAAAGACCTGGACGCAGCACTGATAGTTATCGCGTTCGTTTATTTCTGTCTTTGCCAGGAATTAAGTAATTAACGATTCTTTGCAGAAAACTGGGTAATTATTGCCTTTCCATAAAGGAGCCACTTGAAATCCAGCAAAACCTATCATCTTTTTGTGAGAGTCACAGAAATGAGGTTGAACAGTATGAGTAGAATCTGAGTCTGCTGTCGGAGAAGCAACTCCACTTTATTATCCTCCTGTAGAGTCACAGCGCTGCTGCAGCTCACTGTGCCGAGCCCCACAGCGATCCAGATGGCCTGGTCCAACACAGTGTTACAAACCGCCTCATAGAGCCCGACTGTCACCCTGAGATAAACATAGCCAACAGCACGGTCAGCTCAGCACTAATGTTGTGCAGGAGTTCATGGCTTTGTTAATTTACACCTGAAGAAATCCTGCAAGAACACCTCAGCTTGTCTCTCTAATGTCACTGTGAGCATAATTAAATGTGATTATTAACCATTTACAGAAACACAGTTACCAGAATAATGCTCAGTTTCTGTTCCATGCGTTTGCTCTGGTCAGGTCTGGTCTGGTTCTAGCTCACAGCACCTGGTTCTGTCTCACCACCATCCTGTCCACCTCCTGAGATGAGACGGTTCTAATGTGATGTGATGAACAGCATGTTATCGTATGTGACGTGAACAGGACACGTCTGGTAGAAACGTCGATGTGTTAATATGATGAACATTCCGGTGTAATGACTGAGCCGGCAGCAGAGGAAGAGGAGAGACGATTCTGAACTAATCAAAGACATTCTAGGTTCAATCATAACCTTGATGGACAAACACTACAGTCTTCTAATCATCTCTGTTCCTAGAGACGAACCTCGTGTTGTTCGTGCTTCTGAATCTCTGCCCACATCTCTCAGCTTCCACTGACTCAGCGAGGTTTGATTCTGTCTCATTGACGGTTGTTTCTCTCAGCTGGAGACACAATCGACAAATGAGATCTTTGTAGGTTAAGAATAGAGACGTCTTTGTCCCGTCAGAGCCAGAATCAATCTTCCTCCTGAAGAACAAGAGGAGCGACTCAGCTGAACGGGCGTACTGAAATAACTTCCCTGTGTTCGGCACATTTCTTTATGCTCACATTCAGTGCTGCAAGCAGTTTGGACTGAGAGAAATGTGAACGAAACGCTTTGGGATCAACCATGTGACAACAGCATCTACAGGTCGAGCTGCTCGTGGAGTCACACTGAACCACTGATCTCTTGTTTTCTTCCAGTTCACCTCTCAGAACACAACCATCTGTGGCTGGCCTCCGGGCCGAGGTTAAGTCCTGAAGAGTATTCATAGAGGATCGGTTGGGTCAGAGGTGAAGATCAGTTCAGGCTGAACACAATATCAGGAAACGGTCCAGACATCAGAATCAAATGTTTCTGTAAACATGGACATGTTTGGATTTCTAATAGTCATCGATCATCGTGGACACTTGTACATCACAGGTCACATGTTCACATTACATGTTTAAGAGTTACAGCCACTGACTGAAACAGTGTTTCAACATGTGTAAGAGTTTGTTGAGACAGAACCAGAACCTGATACCTTTAAGTTGTCGGGACATTTCGCAGTCAGGATCACTAATATTCTTTAGAGATGTCTAAACCAAACACAGTGTTTTCTGACCCTAACAAGTGGTTCTGATGCTTAAACCGAACCAGACCTTGCACACGTGTACAACATGAAAGAGAAAATTGAACTAAAGAAAGGTGAAGTTTCAACAGAACCAACATCACCAACATTCATTCCAGGACTAGGTCGGATATTCCAGTTGAAGCCAAAGAGTCGGGCCGACCCGATCTTAATCTGCCGAGCATGTTTAATAAGAAGAAACGGTTACTACTGGATCATTGCACACATCCACTGGACCTCAGCCCGATCTCTTTGGATGTGTTTACGAGGAGGAGCAGCGTGGAGGAGGTGTTACAGCAGCACCATCACAAACACATGATCTAATACGGTCTGCGCTGCTCGTATTAATATCAGTGTGAGTAAACGACATGATTCTGGTAACGACAGACAAGGCTGTTTATGTTTGGAGAAACGTCTTCGTCCTGACAACAGGAAGTCCGTCTTCACTTGGCATTTTGAAAGGACAAAGGATGACATCATGTCATTAATAGTCTCTGTTCAATGAGACGCGGTCGCCTCTGAGTTTAAAGACAGGCTGGTTAATTGAAGGCGGGTGAGGAGGTCGACCCGTCCATCAGGAGAAGGTCACCGAGGAGACGGTTCAACCAACCAGCAGTAGCAGAAGACTCGGAGGAGAACCCATCGGATCACTGCAGAGACGACTTCCCGTCCGTCTCTTGGCTGTGTCCTCACTCTGTGAACGCTTCACACGAGATTTTAGAGGCACTTTATTTTCCTGCCTGACTTTCATCCAACTACTCATTTCCACTGATTTACCCTCCCACTGTTGCCCAGAATGTTCCAGGCCCAAATGGATTTTCCCCGGCCACCCCCCGCCTCTGATTACAAGTTTATTGTGCTGTTGATGTTGATGGCTGCTGGTTTTTCAGATGCACTGAGTGTGTGGAGAAGATGAGGACACACAAACTATATGAGTCACTCAACTGCAAAACAAATGTAATACCAAATCACATAGAGCTCATCACACTCCACAACAGATGCAATATACACACTTCATGTTGTGAAACCACTGGTTCTGCTCTGGTAATGATCAGAACATCAAGCTGTTGTTCAGAACATCTGGTTTTATTACCTCAATCAGTCTCGACATCTCTTCAAAGGTGTCATCAAACATCTGCTGCATCCTTGCACCATGTCCAGTTGTGTTGCGTCGTCCTGGCTGTATTTGTTTGTTGCCATGAAATGTCCTGATGTCTCATGAAGAACATCAAGTTCACCTGCAGCCTCATCACAGTACACAGCTGCACGCTACATTTGTCCCCACGTCTCGTCAAAAATCTAAATCTTTTTTGTCAAAAACTTCTTGTTAACAAAGTGATTTGAACGTGACGTGACTTGTGTTGTACCGATGTCCGTATGAACGTACCCAACATATAGTTCTGGTTCTGGTGCTGTTAGTTTCTGTGTTGGTTATGATGACATGTGAGAACAGGATGTTGATGTCTTCTCTCTCTGTCTCTGCAGCTACGTTGGGGACGCTGGACTTCAGTCTGCTGTACGACCAGGAGAACAATGCGCTGCACTGCACCATTAACAAAGCCAAGGTGAGCCGCCATGATGACGACTATGATGACGTTAATCAGCAACAATTGTTTCTTTACATAAAGAGAAAGTGTGAATAGATCAGCTCAAACACACTGAATGAACCAACACCTGACAGACAACGTGCAGCACGTGTTCGTCAGACTTCAGCTGTTGTGGCCTTATTAATAGTTACGGTCATTATTCATTATCGACAGCACAGACAGCAGGCCAATAAACCAATGACAGCCAATCAATATGTTTTCAAATTCAATAATACGCTGGGTACAGATGAATATTGTAGCAGCAGCCCACTCTTGTATCAGCCTCCACACTCTGGCTGAAGAACAACTCAACACGTCCCACCACAGATCAGCTTCTATTTCCATCTCAGAGCACATTAATCATTTCTCAAGCATATTGACGACAAACGCACAATAACAATAACAACCAATAACCAACTGTGTGTCTGACACAGCGGCGTGACAACAGAGAGGCTGATGTGACCAGTGGGAGAGAGATGAGAGGTGGAGGAGACCAAAACAGAGCTCACAGCAGAGTGAATCCTGTTTAACACTGAAGGAGACTATTAACAACTGTCAATCACTGTCCTCGTTAACTTATCTATAACCAATAACACTGATCACACCTTAATACCCACATATGAAGACTTTCTATTGATTGAACCATCAATTACTCATAAGATAATCAGCAGATTAATCAATGAAAACAATGGTTTGTAGCCTGATCGGAGCCCTTAAGTGCTCAATACTCACAAAGATAACTGTGATGTTCATGATGTCACTGTTGATGGCAAAAGTGTTGTCACCGCCCTCAGCCAATCACATGCCTCTAAAACTATACTGCTACCAGATTTAGCCTGTTAGCTCCTTTTAGCTACTATTAGCTCCTGTTAGCTCCTGTTAGCTACTATTAGCTCCTGTTAGCTACTAGTAGTTCCTGTTAGCTCCGGTTATCTCAAGCAAAATTAATCTGAAATTATGTTTATATTCTGACTGATGAAGTCACAAAAACATCCCTGTTTATTTATTTAGCTCAACACATCTGCAAATGCTAGGTACACAGCTAACAGCTAACCAACTGAGCATCAAAGAGAAGTGCTAGTGTTAGCAGTGTGGGTTAACTCCTGCTGTGTGGAGCAGAGGTCTGTTTGTGGTGTGCTTACGGACGCTGCATCTCCACCCACTCATCCATCAGGTTAACTCAGACTTTCTTCTTTTAGCTGTGTCATCTTCTCTGCTCATGTCAAACTAGTTTACATGTTCTCTACATCCAAAGTATATTGTTTTATTGGTTCAGCTGACTTGGATCAACACCAGCAGAACGGAACAGCTGATACACTCTGATCGATGCTGTTTACAGGCTTCATACACATTCATGAATAAAACATGTTGGATATTGGAGGCAGCAGTAATAACAGAATCTTTAATAACAAGTGACGCTGACCCCGTAACTGGTCCGGAGGTGTCGTCTGCTCTGATTGGCTCTCAGTCTGCTCGGCTGTCGTCAGCAGATTGGACTCTTCAGTCCGGATGCTGTGGAGGACAGTGGGCATCAGAGGAGCTGCTGCTAGCGGTTCTGTTGGACCAGAGTGGGCATCGGGCCAGCCGGCGTGATTTATGGTGGTGATTTCCTCTATGGTTCTGCTCGCGGACTTCAGCTGCTGCCCAGCCGACCCAACAAAAAACATTTTCTCTCTACAACACTGTATAAACCTGCTGGACTTCATGTCTGTGCCGAATGACTTTCCTCTGTGCCTCCACGCTGCAGCAGCTTCAGCAGGAACAATTAAGCATTTCTCTGATTGGATCAGAAGAAACCGGTGACGTTTAAACACTTGACTCAGTTCTACGTATGATATCTGTGTGCTGAGCTGCTCAGACTGACAGATGGGTTTTATAGAACCATCTGATACCGCTGTGCTGCTGTTGTTCCTGAACATCGGTGCCACCAACTAATCACGTTTTTGTAAAGTTGAAGCTTTGGGACTCGATAAAGAACCAAAACACACACGGCAGAAGTTAAAGGAGGTACATGTTGGAAGGTTTTTTTCATCAAACTATGTTTTTATAAAACAACATCATATTTTTGGTTCCTGAGCTTCAGCAAAGAGCAAAAGTAAACCAGGGAACACATGAAGTCAGTGTAAGAAATATTTCATGAACAGAACAACATGGTGGACGATGTCATTCTTTGAATAATCAAATGTCCCGGGAGCAACTTTTATTCTGATGTTCCAGGAACAAGACATGCAGATATTAGATGAAGCTCCTGCCGTCATCTTCATCTTCTTCATTATCATTATCAGAAAACTAAACAGCGTGCGTTGAAGGAAAGTGACAAAAGGTCAGCAGACAACACAACTTCAGCAAACCAACGAGGTCAGAGGAGGCCACAGATGCTGAACTGAATTTAGACTTTAAAAAGGTTTTATATAATAATAATTTGTCCTACAGGAGCTTTAAATCCAACATGGGCTGAACGATACAAAGAGAGCAAAGCTCAGCTAATCTGAAGAAGAAGAAACTAGAAGAATGATTCAGTATTTATCAGCTCAGTGTTGGAGCCATAGACATAATATACATAGACGCGTCATAGACTGACGCTGACTGACTGGAGCTAACGTGTCAGTGCGACCACCATCTTGGATGGGTCTCCAATTCGACCCCCCTGCATTTATTTCTACTGAGGAAGGTGTATCTACAGCTACAATATCATGACCTCCCGAATTTTTACCAGGTTTTCACACAGTTACAAACGGCAGAGATTTAGTTATGATACAGGGCGCTGTCACAAAAAATATATTTAAAAAAAAAAAATCTTACCTGTGAAAGGTAATCCCCCACGATCTGGTAACAACACTGCGCTGGTTATTGGGACCATAAACTGCACAAAATACGGTCACAGTTGCTCGTTCTCCGTTGATTCTGATTGACTCTGGTGCTAGCCTACAGTGAGGAGACCCAACCAAGATGGCGGCAACGCGGGATTACGTTCTAGCACGCTATGAGGCATCTACATATATTATGTCTATGGTTCGAGCAACATGACTTAAATGCACCTGAAGCTGTTTTCATCCATCCAGTCATCAAGTCCTCGACACTGAAGCAGCCAGAGAATCTCTGCTGGGTGAAATCTAATGTCTCTCTGTCTGAAGAGACCAGGACAGCTGTTATTAAAACCTTTCTCTTATAGAAACTGATAAAAAGCCTGTTGTGTTTGTTGAGCAGAGTTCTGACAGGACCGACCTCGTCTCACTACAACTTCAGACCTTCGACCCAACAACTCAGACTCCTGCTGTTCTCTTCGGTCTCAGATGGTCGTCTTTGTGTATTTTCAACATTTAATGCAACACCACAGAAGACAAACTGAACAATCTGCAAAACCCAAAAGCTGTCAGATCAGCGAGGGCACGTTTGATTGAACAGATAATTATCTTTAATTTTCAGTGAGTGGTGACGTTCCTCCTCAGGGTCGGAGGGAAACTCTGTTGAGTTTGTGGTGATATTATAAAATGATTTAAGCCGTTCTTCATTCTCTCTAGCTAACATCACAGGTGGAGTGCCTCAGGGATCAATCTCAGGACCTTTACTATTCTCAGATTCATTCAAAGTTCACACTTTTTTTATTTTATGTTGCAGACACTCATCTGTACTTTAAAAACCCATTCGGACTGTCATGACTCCCGACCCGATCACTCCAATAAGATTCTGCAGCCACAGATATGTAGAAACTTTATGTTTCATTAGGCTGAACTGTCAGTTTTACTGACTGGGTTTAGGTTAGAAAAACACCATGTCTGGTTTGAAATACCTGGTTCTGTTGCTGGAACTGTCCTGTCTGCTCTGAACGATGCATTCTGAACATGGCAGAAGTCCAGAAGTCTGGTCAACAACATGTGGTTCTGTTGCCACAAACATGGCTGGAAACAACATGGTGGTCATGTGAGTCCTGGTGGAGGTCAGGACTCACAGCTTTAAGTTGACCTCGTATTTCCTCCTGGTCATGTCCGCCCACACACACTCAGGTAAATGTCGTCCTGCAGCTCCTCCCTCCACACACACAGCTGCCTGCCTGCCTGCCTGCCTGCCTGCCTGTCTGTCTGCCTGCCTGCCTGCCTGCCTGTCTGCCTGCCTGCCTGCCTGCCTGCCTGCTGCTGTCTGTCTGCCTGCCTGCCTGCCTGCCTGCCTGCCTGCCTGTCTGTCTGCCTGCCTGCCTGCCTGCCTGCCTGCCTGTCTGTCTGTCTGCCTGCTGCCTGCCTGCCTGCCTGTCTGCTGCCTGCCTGCCTGCCTGCCTGCCTGTCTGAGTGAATCAAAGGCTGTCTCACTTTTCAATATCACATCTGAGACCTGTTTATTCAGACACCCACACCTCCACCTACCTCCACCTGCTGCTGCTGCAGACTCAGACTGGCCTCTACTGCTCAGGACGCCCACACACTGATGTGGGAGCACAGACACACACACACACACACTGGCTGTTTGTGTGTGTGTGTAGCTGGTTTTACACAGAGCGACTGGACTTCATCTGTAATCCATCAACATCTGAACAGTGGAGAGAAGATTTGAGCTCATTGTTGCACTCATCAGATTTCAGCTCTGATATGGATCCAAGATGTTCCTGATGGAGCGATTGGCTCAGAGAAGATCAATAGTGATTAATATCTGAACAGTTTCTTCTGCTCTGGGCCTTTTTATTCACACAGTGTTCAGTGAATGTGTGTCAGCAGCTGGAGGTCAGTGCAGGTCGACAGCACACACAAGATCAGGACTGTAACCAGAGCATGAGTCAAGTTGTGGTTAGCGTAGCGTAGCATGGAGACTGCAGCAGGTAGAGACAGCGGCAGGTAGAGACAGCAGCAGGTAGAGACTGCAGCAGGTAGAGACTGCAGCAGGTACACACTGCAGCAGGTAGAGACAGCAGCAGGTAGAGACTGCAGCAGGTAGAGACAGCAGCAGGTAGAGACAGCAGCAGGTAGAAACAGCAGCAGGTACACACTGCAGCAGGTAGAGAGAGCAGCAGGTAGAGACTGCAGCATGTAGAGACTGCAGCAGGTAGAGACAGCAGCAGGTAGAGACTGCAGCAGGTAGAGACAGCAGCAGGTAGAGACTGCAGCAGGTAGAGACAACAGCAGGTAGAGACTGACGCCTGCTGCTGTCACACTTCACATTCTGCTGAAATTCAAGCTTCAACGATTTCAGTCAGTGAACCTCTAAACCTCCACAGTGACCAGCTCACCTGCTTCACCTGCTTCACCTGCACAGGCAGATGTGAACGTGTTTGAATCAGATGAACGTCTGACTGATGGACACAGACAGACTGACTGTTTCTGATCCATCGAATTAATTCTGTTTTTTTATTCGATTTTGATTTCCATCTGTTGTTCTAATGATTTCTGTATTTCTCCTGCTTTATAAACAGGTCTGAGTTTCTTCCTCTTTAATGTTGCATGATGAATCTGTTTTGTCTCCTCCTCTTCCTCACTCTCTGCATGCTCTCATCGTCTCTGTGTGTGTCACTGCTTTGTGTGTGACGGGATGTAAATCAGCTTCCTGTCCCCAGATACAAGAAGGTAAGCTGCAGAGCTCAAACCCAAACTGTCCCATCCAGACCCAGTGACCC
The DNA here is from genome assembly GCA_030272975.1 of Sparidentex hasta. NCBI lineage: Eukaryota > Metazoa > Chordata > Actinopteri > Spariformes > Sparidae > Sparidentex > Sparidentex hasta. Next base: position 12,290 of record JARJLU010016277.1, on the reverse strand, counting down.
TGATCCAACCAGCACCGACCCTTCAGCTCAGCTCCTCTCAGCTCCTCTCAACTCCTCATGTAATGTGATTACTAAGTCTTCTCCTGGTTGAACAGTTCTGATTGTTAGAAGTAATTAGACACTAAGACAGTTAATTAAAAGCCAACACTTGACAACAGAGAGTGTAACGAGATGTAGTGATCAGCTCCACCAGTGTGCTGACACATTACAGGTAACTCATCATCAGTCAGAGCTGTTCAGGTCGTTAGTCCTTATTAGTGTTTGTCATGATTGTCTGTGGTGAACCGTCTCCCCTGTCTTCTGTCTACATGAGCACCTTCAGACTTTACCAGAGAACCTTTAAATAAATCTACACGCTGAGCTTCCTGTTTCTCTCCTGCTGCTGGAGGAGTTCGTCTTTCTGTTCTTTGTTGTGCATCAGCAAACAGGAAACATTGTCTTCATCACACAGGAGAGCAGTCTTCAAGTTATGCTGCAGGCTAACGCTGAGCTAGCTGTGTCAGCTCTGAAATGTACATAATGAGACGAGGGGACTGCGATGATGATGAACTCTGCTGTTACTGCGATGATGATGAACTCTGCTGTTACTGATGGTTTTCACGTTGACGCTGTGCTGAACGTCACATCTCATATTAACTCTTCTACGTTGAGCCACTGAAGCTGAAACATGCAGCAGCCATACAGTGACATCACACTCATCACTGCAGTTATCAGTTTAAGAGCTGCTTCAGCTCCATGAAATCACCTCTCTGCTGTTTTCACCTGATTGATGAGCGTTGTCGATGACATCACTGGCACTGACATGTATGTGTCCAATGGTGACCCGGTGACACTGGCCCACCTCCACCTCGCTCCTCCTCCAGCCTCTTCATCATCAGAGCTGACATCCCTCAGTGATGAAGAGGACCCATCCCTCCCTCCATCACTGCAGGATGGCCTGGAGTCACCTCCCCAGTTAACCCCTCCTTTCACCTGACAGCTCCCTCTGGATCACATCGATTCATCTGTCCAGTTATCTGCTGCTCCTGCTGATGGATGCTCCTCCAGCTGCAGGTTAGCAGGGCAGTCAGATATGCTAATGAAGACACATGCCCTGACTGATGAAGAGGCTGAGAGCTCTGTGGAAACAAGCAGCCGTGTGGGACGTTCAGCTTCACCATCGTCAGCATGTTTTACATCAGGAAATATAACATGAGCCCTAACTCTTAGATGGTTGTTGGTTCTGTCTGTGCTACAGAGGTGAGCGGTCATGAATCTTCATGAACATTTAACATCGACTCTTCCAGCTGAGCGCAGCGTATGAATCATCGTTATCAGTGACAGATCAGTGAATTTCTGCTCGCTGACGACTGAACCTCCTCTGTTGTCTCAGCCATCAACAGCCAGCCAGAAAGTTCTCCTGAAAGTCTCCACAGAAGCATCATGAAGCAGTAACGACTCACTTCCTTCACTTCAGATCAGATTTTCATACGTTAAAACATTTAACATGATTTCACCCATGAAGCTCGGACAGATCCACTCAGTCCTCACCTGCAGCATCACAACCTTCAACCTTTTAAACTCTAAATCTCTTCTCTTAAGGAATTTCTGAACACGAGACGGATCCACACAGAAATGTTATGAGTCAGACACAGTGACCACCAACAGAACCATCATGTAGTCTGAGTCCAGTCCACTTCGCGGTGCTGTAAGCGGTGATGCATCATCACTGATGTTTAGTGACAAACATACATGTGAGCCGTGGATACATCTCTCATAATGAGGATCCAGAGGAGAACACACTGCAGCTCATTCAGACTTCAGTGTGTTCTATATTCAACAGAACTATCTGAAGACAGGCTGAGTGGACGAACCATCTGTCTATCAGCGTCTATCACAGGCTCCCTTCAACCAATCAGATCAACAGAAGCAGAGTGTCGCCACCAGAGGAGCCAGCTGGTGGCTCACACAGAAGAGAAGTTCTGATAGAACTGATGCTACAGCAGCTACGCTAACATCAGGAGGAGCCGCCATCTTGTTTCAAACTAACAGTCGCCGCTCTCGCTGGTCTTCATTAACGCTCAGCGTGAGTCACAGATGCAGACCTACAGAGCAGTACCTCTGGCCGTCACAGGGGGCAGCGTGGTGTTGTAGACGTAGTTCATGTCCACATGAGGACAGCAGGACATGAATGAGTCCACGCCTGCAGCTCGCTCCTCCTACAACACTGATCGGTTGAACCGCTGAGGTTTGACTGCAAGAAGGAGTCACATAATCTGATGAGTCCAGCTCTCTTGAACACACAGCAGCTGTGTGTGTGTGTGTGTGTGTGTGGATACAGTCCTCAGTAATTATGATCAACAGTATTCACAGTGAACTCGAGCAATCAGCAGCCGTCCGGCCGTCCGGCCTTCAATCAGCGCTCAGGGAGCCGGTGAGGCGACAATAGAGGAAGATGAAGAGTGATGAATGTCCAATCAGCTCTCACAGTGTCGTCTCAATAACTTTGGTGTTGTGTTGGAAACATGTACAACAGGAGAGATCAGCTCTCACAGTGTCGTCTCAATAACTTTGGTGTTGTGTTGGAAACATGTACATGTGAAGTGTACAACAGGAGGAGATCAGTGACGGAGGCGTTCAGATGTTAAGCTTCATGTTCCTGCCTGATACAGCAGTTCAGGCCTGTTTACAGCTGGCTGGATGTCAAAGGGGGTGTTCAGCCGGTGCTGCTGGTGCCGGTGCTGCTGGTGCTGGTGCTGGTGCTGCTGGTGTTGCTGGTGCTGGTGCTGCTGGTGCTGGTGCTGGTGCTGCTGGTGGTGCTGGTGCTGCACTCCGGATCAGAGAGGAGGAAATAAATAAGTCACTGCTGGAACACAGATTGGGTTGTAAAGTGAATGTTGACGCCTCATTTTCAGCTCAGAGCGGCTCCGACTCATGTGTCCGCCAAAACATATGAAATATGTAACCAGCCTCCAGCTCGTCTGTCAGAGCTGCAGTGTGTCACACTTTCCTTCAGACAGGAATACTTTCAAAATAAAACACCCGTCCCCAGGCTCAGCTCAGCCCTCTGGCATTTCACCACTCCATGAAAACACATTTCGGCCAACGCTCGTTTTCCTTAAAGTCTCAGAGTGAAGTCGTGGCCCAGTCACACACTTTGAAGCCTGCGGCAGTTTTTAACGACACAGTCTGGAGTCGCTCGCTGCTCCAGCATTCATCCTCTGTCTGTTTATCGTCCTGCACTTTTCATGATTTAATGATGACGAGCAGACTCATATTCAAAAGTGATAATGTCTCCTCACTGAATACTGCTGTCCACATGCTGGCAGTGTCTCCAGTACCAGTTCACCCATAAACACCGGCCGCAGTGTATCCTGTGAAGAGAAGGGAGGGTTCCAGTCAGCTGCCAGGCCGGGCCGGGCCGGGCCGGGCCAACAGTCAAGTCAGTTAGTATGTTAGCACTTCTGGAGCCCAAACAACATTAATAACCGTCCACATGTCTTAATATGTCAACTGCCTGTCAGCAAGTCAAACAACAACAAAACACGTCTGTCCAATCATTGGTGTGAAATACAAGAAACACTAAGAAACATGTCCTCTGTCCTCTCTGAGATGTCCTCTGAGATGTCAGAGGACATGATGACGTGAGAAGACACTGTGGACTGAGCAGAGGACGTGAGTGTCCCTCTGGTTGTGTTCAGACATAAGTGAAGCCCACACTCGTGTCAGCAGAGCCACAGCTGAATGTGTCTCTGCTGCCAGTGATTCGTGCTGAGTGCCGCTCGGAGCCAAACGCCTCTAATAATGATAATTGTGGCTGAAAGACGTCTTTTTGTTTTGTTTTTCCTTCTTTGCTCCATTAAAGACAAGAACCATAAAGACGGGGAACAATTAAAATAATGGCAGCAGGCCCGTCTGTCTTCTGTGTGAAGGCAGTTTTCAGTGAAGTGAAATCTTTGTTGTGTGTCTGAGGAGAAATTCATCTCTGTGCTGAGAGTATAAAACCTCAGAGCCTCTTCATCATTCTGATGTCTCTCGATCCTGCAGCAGAACTCAGTCCAGTTACTGTGCTGTGATATACGCTGGTTCTGAGGGTCCAAACACAACGTCTCCCCAACGACAACCACATTCAGAAAGAAAAAAATAATTCACAAGACAAATTGTCCTGTTTGTTTTCTAAAGTTTAGATTTCTGTGTCTGAAAACTGTGACGTGTTTTCTTAAACGTTGTTCAGTGAGGTGGTGTCAGGTGGTGTCAGATGGTGCACTAACAGGTGGTGCACTAACAGGTGGTGCACTAACTGGTGGTGCACTAACAGGTGGTGCACTGAGAGGTGGTGCACTAACAGGTGGTGCACTAACAGGTGGTGCACTAATTGGTGGTGCACTAATAGGTGGTGCACTGAGAGGTGGTGCACTAACAGGTGGTGCACTAACTGGTGGTGCACTAATAGGTGGAGCACTGAGAGGTGGTGCACTAACAGGTGGTGCACTAACAGGTGGTGCACTAACAAGTGGTGCACTAACAGGTGGTGCACTAACTGGTGGTGCACTAACAGGTGGTGCACTAACAGGTGGTGCACTAACTGGTGGTGCACTAACAGGTGGTACACTAACAGGTGGTGCACTAACAGGTGGTGCACTAACAAGTGGTGCACTAACAGGTGGTGCACTAACAAGTGGTGCACTAACAGGTGGTGCACTAACAGGTGGTGCACTAACAAGTGGTGCACTAACAGGTGGTGCACTAACAAGTGGTGCACTAACAGGTGGTGCACTAACAGGTGGTGCACTAACTGGTGGTGCACTAACAGGTGGTGCACTGAGAGGTGGTGCACCGAGAGGTGGAGGGAGAGTTGGAAAGTGTTGCAGTTTAAACGGAGCGTCACATCGTCGGGTGTCTGGTGGACGAGAATGGACTCCAGGTGATGTCATGTGTTCATCGGTGCAGCTGGAGTTTTCAGAACCGGGTCGCAGGCATCGCTCAGCTCATGTTAAGTGACGTGCTGTGTTCTGACCCGCGGAGCTGCTGGACACATTCTATGAGGTAATTTGCTATTTTCCATATGAAAATCTATCACATTTCTCACCAGAGTCGTTTTTAGAACCGGTTTTTATTTTCTGTTCTTCAGTAATGTAATCAGAACCCTGTGAGGCCCGTCCAGGCTGCAGTGGGAGTCACTGATCTGTGGGTGTGCTCACACGACACTGACAGCAACACTGATGATCACATATTATTGATTACATTCATTCGTCACCACAGTTCTTCTGCTGCTGACGCTCACAAATACTCGACTCTTCAAGAAGCTCGTTTCCTTCCTGAGCTTGGAGCCCGGCTGAGTGCTGACACCAGACCACTGGGTCACCCTGAAGGTCTCTGAGAACAGTCGGGACCGCCTCCTCAGATTGGATCAGCACCACTGTGATCTGAGCCTGAGAGCAGAACTGCATCCCGCTGCATCATGAGACAGAGGAAGTGAACACGGAGCAGAACCGAGCCGTCACACCTTTTACTCTCATTTGAATCTCTCTTGAACTTCATATTTCACATTTCAAAGTGTAACTGAAGGAATAAGGCAGAGACTGACTGACTGAACTGAAACTGACTGAAAGATATTGATCGCCACATGTCTTGTGTCCTCTCAGAAGGACCAGAACCAGTTCCACCCGTCTGCGCTGTGTGAGATGTGACACAAAGATTCTGGCTCTTCTTTCCACCCACAGCACCAGCTTCGGACCGTGACGGCAGGGCTCGCTGTTAGCTGTTAGGATGCATCGTTAGTCGTCATATTGAGGATGAGCCTGGAAGAGAAACGAGGAGCTGCACGTCCTCTCAGTCTGATGTCTGAAGCTGCAGGTGTCACCTGACCTCACCTCTGAAAACACCCTCACACAAGTGAATAACAGAACTTCCTGGAGACAGAACCTAACAAACCCAGTTCTGCATCCACTCAGTGAAGTACAGTCCTCCAGTCTGTGAGCAGAGTGACTGAGGTGTGAACTGTAGTCCCTCAGGCTTCTGTTCTCTGCTGTCCTCAGATCAGTGTAATGTGGAGCTCCTGTTGGACTCACACTGATGATTACTGATTTATTCTTGTGGATCATCTGCTGAATGTAACATCGTGTTTTTAGAGTTCGACTTCATCAGTCCAGACAACAAACCTTCAGCTGATGATCAAACACTTCTCCATGTTTACTCTGATCTTGGTTATGATTAATGAGCATCATGTTGTCATATTGATCATTAACATCCACGTTAACCTGAACAAACTGCACAGTTAGCATCAGTTTGAGTGATTGTCAGCTTTTTAAAGCAGTTCTGAAGGATCCCGTCTGCTGACAGAGACGTCTCCTGCTCTGAGTCCACCGATCCAAACATCCAGAACAAAACCAGAACATAACTAACCTCGAGATTCCACCAGATATGTGTCCCCTGTGTCACGGCTCGGCCACACCAGCAGAGAGAATACTTTATGTTGACTTCCAGCAGGTCCGCTGTGCTCCGTCCAGCTCCGCCAGTCCAGAACCCTCCGGAACAGATACGCAGGACTTCTATTTCTGGCGGATGCCGGAGCACGACGCAGCAGTTCAGATGAATTTCACACCGAGCAGACAGAAAGTCACCGAAACAACAATATGACATCTGGTTACTTTTCAAAATAAAACGCTCTGTGTTGACACCAGCACACAAATCTCAAAAAAGAGACAAATACAAGCTCTTCTGCTGATCCTTCGGTCGGGAACACTTCCTGTCTCTCCCCTGACTTCTAGCTGTCTCTCAGTAAAACAAAGGTTCAGAAGAGAATGATATGATGTGAATGTTAAACGTTTCCTGAAGATGGGTTCTGGTTCTGGTTTGGTCAAAAGATGTCAAGACGATGGTCTGTTGATGTCTCACGTCTTTAGGATTTGTCCTCTTCACTCATCCTGATGTTGTGTTTCATTCACAGGGACTCAAGCCGATGGACTACAACGGGCTGTCTGACCCTTACGTCAAACTGCACCTGCTGCCAGGAGCCAGTAAGGTGAGCTCATCAACAGTCAGTCTGTTCTGGATCAGTTCTGGAACTGTTCACATATCATGAAACATGTTTTCCTCTGACAGTAGCACTCACAACATTTCCTCCATCGTGTTCATCAGGGTGTGTAGAGTCCGTGTGGATGGTTCTGAGGTCAGGCGATCCAAACGGGTCAGATATGAGGTTTAAAAGGTGGAGAATGTAACAAACTGCCACCTGTAATTCATACTCAGAACAGACAGGGGGCAGTGTAGTAACCACTAACTGCTGCAAACTGTAACCGCTGTTAGCTTGTTAGCTCAGTTAGCCATGCAGCTAGCAGTATGCACTAGAGGTTCGGAGCACCAGAGGAAAGTTGATGTGTGCAGCGACATCAGAGGAGCTTGACCACGAGCTGTCGCAGGTGACTCAGAGAGCAACATGATGACACCAGAACTACAGTCCATCAGAACCACCGTGACACAACACACAACAACAATTTAACACAACTGACCAACAACTAACAACCAAAGTGTAACATCAAAATGACACAAAGATTACTGATGATGTCAAAATAAAAGACATGAAAAGTTAATGTCCACTGAACCTCTTAAAGCTGTTAATTTGAAACAGGAAGTGTGGACAGTGTAATGTAACAGGACAGAGTGGAGAGACGGATCAGAACGAGGCTTCTCATGGCGAACTACAAAAACAGCATGTGAAGCAAACTAGCTGCTGTGCAGCAACTCGGACTGATGACAGCGTCTCATCTTCAGTCTGAGAAGTTCTGGTGCCACAGAACAACACATGAGCACTGCACAGCCTGTGGAGCTAGCAGCTATCGCCACGCTCCCGCTAACTTCTCTCCACCTGACGACTGCTGGCACACATCAGACCAGTGGAAGCTCGTCCACCAGACCATAACCACTTGCTAGCTGTTGGACTCAGTCATGGTAACACTTCAGTCCAACTATCACATATACTGCCGTGAACATTGACCCAGACATTCAGAACCAGAGGATGGATCCTCACGACTCTGTCCTTTGTCTTCTACAGAACCGCAGCACCAGCCGTTTGTCTCGGTGTCAGCGCAGACATCTCTCTGAATATCAAACACCGGGCAGGTTAAAGAGTAAAGAGTGACCCGCAGTAAATTATCACTGGGCTACATGGTGAATCATCCTAATGTTTCAGATCCGGCGGGCCCGACTACACACATCACTGCAGCTCAGTGTCAAGAGCAGCTGAACAATCAGAGTTCAGATCAAATGAATAAATGAGACGAGTTTGAAAAGGTTATAGAAGAAAGAGACGTGAGTCAGGTGGACGGATAATCACAGCTTTAGCTTCAATAAGCTGCTTCATTCAAAGCATCTCGATCAGATAAAATGAAGGATTCAAACCTTCGAGGCCTCGAGGCCAACGCACCAGAACTAAAGGACCCATTAACTTTATACAACAAATCACTCCGATCATATCATCCATCTTTGATTCAGACATGACTAGACAGAGGAGAGCTATAAACTGCAGGCCACCACATGTGATGAAGAGGAGGAGGAGGAGGAGGAGGTTAGGAACAGTTCAACTTACTGGGAAAAACACTTTTCTTTATATAACCATTATGACCATTGTGTGTGTCAACACAGTTAGCCTAGCTTAGCATGAAGACTGGAGGCAGCTAGTTGCTTCTGTCCTGGTTTAGAGTCAGTGTTCAGACGATGATGCAGCTTTATGTTTCTGTAGCTTCAGTCTTCAGCTTCATGCTGTGACGGCTCTGAGTCGATGCTCTGGCCGGGTGAGACCAACACCTGGTCAGGTGTTAGAAGAACACCAGGTTCTGTTCACCAGGTTCTGGCTCCACAAACACTGCTGGAAAATATCCCACCTTCTTGTCAGTAACATCCCACAACTATCCCATTTAAACATCCCGCGGCTTCAGGTGTAATCCTGGAACACAGTCTCCAACAGTGGTCTCTGGCTTGACACTCAGTTCATTAATATGTAACATGAACACAAGTTTATTTGTGCAGCACAGTTCAGACACAGGGCAGCTGAATTGCTTCACAAAGGAAAAAATGACATCAAATACATTAAAGGTAATTTCAGACAGAAAAAATGAGAACAAGTTCAGAGACATGAAAGTTAAAGATGGTTTGAAAGAGACGAGACCAAAGAAAGAAGTCACAGAGCAGCTCAGAGAATTCTGAATAACCACTGAACGCTGCTTCTCCATGTGTAGTTCTGACTGTAGGGACTGAAATCACACCTGGACCTGATGACATCAGAGGTCCAGATGGATCAGAGCCGAGCAGCAGATCAGAAAATGTTCACTTCTTTATAAACAGCAAGATTTATAAATGTGTTCTGACTGACATGAAGCCAGTGGAAGGATCTGAGAACGGAAGGGATGTGACCCACTCTTTGCTTCTGGGACCGGAGCAGCAGCGTTCTGAACATGAACATGAACATGAACATGTAGAAATGTCACCAGGATGAGTTTGATGCTGCAGGTCTGACGTGATCACAACGGAGCTCTGCTTCATCTTCAGATTAAACACATGAAATACAACATTTATTTTTAGCTTTACAACATTTTAATGTTCCGCTGTGTCAACATGGAGCCAGTATCAGGTCCAGTGTGTATTTATGGGTTGATCAGCAGTGAAGTTCTGCATCACAGCAGACAAACGTGTGTTGTTGTTGTGCCACTGTAACAAGTGTGAGAACATATTTCTGACGAGACATCGGGTCAGCTGGACCAGATGTTCTGATGAGATGCTGAACAACAAACATGATGTCTTCTAACCAGCAGCAGTGTTTCAGTGGCTGAAGCTGACCAGAACGTGAACGCAGTGCGTGACACACAGAGCTGTGACAGATGATGATGTCACGTTGTATCCAGCGTGTTGTGACTTTATGTTCCAACATGTTGCGTGTCATCCCATCTGATGATAACACTGACGTCTTCATGTGTCCTCACACTGATGCTCTCTGTTGTGACTCTACTTGTTTCCCAGAAACGTAAAATGGACTAATTAGTGCGAGTGCACAGATCGAGTTGTGATTATTACCATGAGAATGTGTAATTAGCCATTCAGAGAGCATTACACCCGGTGGCCCGACGACTGTAATGAAACAATGGGGTAATAACTGTCACAGAACACACGGAGCCGACCCATAAAACAGACCAGCCGTCTGCTCGGCTCTGAGCCGGACGGCTCCATCACTCCACCAACTGTACGTATCATCTGTGATCACATCCGTCCAACACTGGAGCAGATTGTTGTGTACATTCATCGCGCCCCGAGGATCACTCTCATCAATCGGCTCCTGCAGAAGAATCAGTGTGTTTTTACTGAAAGAAGCTGCAGGGTCGTATTTACTCAGCAGAAAACCCACTGACACAGCTGAGTGAGCTGCAGAGAGGAGCAGCAGCAGGACCACTGCACAACCTACTGTACAGCCTCCTCCGACAGGACAAAAACACTGACACGTAATTTCATCAGTGCAGCAAATCCTCACTTCATTTGTTCTGAACAGACACTTGATGTCTTTAGAACCAGATAACTGTTGTTGGCCCACAGAGCTTAAGGGGTTCTGACAGGATTAATGGAGCACACCGTGGTTCTGTTGAGCTGCATGCTGTCTGTGATGGCGGCATGTTAGCTTAACATGCTATTAGCTGACCATACTGCTAGTTTTCTGTACCATACTGCTTTCAAAGTGCATGACGGCTTCATGTGTCCTGCTCTGGTGGCTATCACTGCTAATGTCATCTTCTTTCAGAGAGCAGCAGAACGGCCTGTTTCTGAGGGACTGTCACTGATTATTTGACTGGTTAGTGAAATAAAACTCTCCCTGAGGCTGCTGGTTTCCAGGGATTTGTCTGCTGTCTCAGCCTTTATAAAACAGGATGTGATAGTCACCTCATGCCCCGCTGCTCTAAAATAATCATTAGGCTCGGTCTGAGAGCCTCATTAAGACCCACTAAAGAGGTCATAAGTTCTGCTGGTGCTCTAATCAGAAGTGAAGTTTCACGCTCTGCTGCAGAGCCAGATTACAGTTTCATCTCCTCTGAGAACACAATCAAACACAATCAGACGGCTGTAATTATTCCAGATTAGACTGTTGATCACTGACATGGATCAGATACTGTACGATGATCATGATTTTACAGGAGCACAAGGTGAGAGCCTGCTGCAGCGTATGATGGCGCTACAGAGTCATTATGACTCTGAGGTATGAGGCAGAAAGAGTTGAGCTGTGATGAACAGGACTACAGGCAGCAGATCATCAGAGGAAACACAACCCATGTCTGAGGAACCAACACAACACACGTCTGAGGAATCAACACAACACACGTCTGAGGAATGATCCTCTCTGCAGAGAAAATTCTAGATGTGAAGCTGATGCATCAGGAACAAAACCCTAACGTACTGTTCTCTGTATGACGGAATAAAGACGATGTCTGAGGTAGAGGACCGATGTCCGTCTCACGTTGATGACACAAACAGAGCTGAGGTCAGGATGTGATGAGTCAGCTCTCCTGTCTGTCTCTGGGGACAAGTGTCCTCACACCTCCTAATCTAACAAATCAAATGTAAAAGCTGTGACTACTTGTTGGCAGACGGCGGGGGACACAGTGCTGAGCTTGTTGTCCCGGTGAGGTTGCCAGGTTTGGCAGCACCATCCTGTATAACAGAGAGCACCGGAGCAGCCCGGCTGTCTCTGCCAACCTGCAGCCGACACGCTGCACTGGAGCGGTGGGTGGTCCAACTGTTGATCACACACAGAAATAGTTTCTCTCCTGAACCAACAGATTGTTACAGTCTGAATATATATTCAGTGTTTACTGTGTTAAAAACAACACGTCCTGTGTGACATCAGCTCAGAGACAACATGTGTCAGTGTGAGCACAAGAAAACAGGAGACTTCATGTAGTCCTTCAGCTCAGGGCCAGGCTGGCTGTCAGGATCAGCTGTGTCAGGATCAGCTCTGTCAGGATCAGCTCTGTCAGGTACATCTTCTCATCTGTCTGTTTCTGTCTTTAGACTTCATGAAGCTCTGGGACTTTTCTCTGAACTGAACACAAACATGTTTCCTCCTCATCCTCATCCTCCTCATCATCATCATCCTCCTCCTCCTCCTCCTCCTCCTCCTCCTCCTCCTCATCCTCCTCCTCATCCTCCTCCTCCTCCTCCTCATCCTCATCATCCTCCTCCTCATCCTCCTCCTCCTCCTCCTCCTCCTCCTCCTCATCATCCTCCTCCTCCTCCTCCTCCTCATCCTCATTATCCTCCTCATCATCCCCCTC
>JARJLU010016276.1:0-14391 GCA_030272975.1 Sparidentex hasta | reverse complement strand
GTTCCTACCCTCACCTATGGTCATGAACTTTGGGTCATGACCGAAAGAATAAGATCCCGGATACAAGCGGCTGAAATGAGTTTCCTCCGCAGGGTGGCGGGGCGCTCCCTTAGAGATAGGGTGAGGAGCTCTGTCACCCGGGAGGAGCTCGGAGTAGAGCCGCTGCTCCTCCACATCGAGAGGAGCCAGTTGAGGTGGCTCGGGCATCTGTTTCGGATGCCCCCGGGACGCCTTCCACGGGAGGTGTTCCTGGCATGTCCCACTGGGAGGAGACCCCGGGGAAGACCCAGGACACGCTGGAGCGACTATGTCGCCCAGCTGGCCTGGGAACGCCTTGGGATCCTCCCAGAAGAGCTGGAGGAAGTGTCCGGGGTGAGGGAAGTCTGGGTGTCCCTGCTCAGACAGCTGCCCCCGCGACCCGGTAACGGATAAAGCGGTAGAAGATGGATGGATGGATGGATGGATTGATAGGCAGAATTGACAATGGCATTGATATTGATACAAACTTATCAATTCCCACCCCTACTCAGCAGCAGACTCTTACACCCACTGTGTAAGAGGGAGTGCTACCACAGATCATTCATCCCCACAGCCATCAGACTGTGTCACTTTCTGCTCAATTGATGGTTTGTTTCTTATTGTTTTTTTGTAAAAATATTACTTAAAACTACTTGAAATACTTTTTTATTTATTTTTTATTTAGTGTGTTTAACTTTACGTATATTTTTATAATTCTTTTTTTCCTGTACTGGTTGCATCTCAAGCTGCTGTAATGAGTACATTTCCCTGTTGTGGGATAAATAAAGCCAATCTGAAATCAATCTACCAAGGCTTGGTTACCTTGACCATGGTGAATGTCAGTGGTTTGTGGTCTACAAATGCTGTGAATTGCTGCCCCTCCAGCAGGAAATGAAGTGTTGCATAGAGGGCAGAAACTGAGGAGTCAACTGTCAAAAGTGCTGTACCTTGTACCATCGTTGGCGTGTAGCTGCAGCTGGAAATCCAGACTGAGGATACGGAAGGTTACCTCAGCCATGACAAAGTTCAAGCCCAGTGTTTCCCATACATTGACGAGACTGTAGCGGCACGCCATAGTCTAATTTGCCGCACCATAGTCTAATTATGGAATATGAAAAAATATTTCTGCCTTTCCAACACATACCGATGTTTCAGTCAGTCTCTTTTGTTTGCATTACTTTTAATGATTTCAGTACCGCTAATTCAGGGCTGTGTTAGTAAAATAACAATAACATGAAGCTGTTTTCGAACCTGGAGCAGTGCACTTCACGCCCTCAGAGGCTCCTCCACTCGCACACACACGGTTACAGATGGTCTGTGTGTTGCTCCGAAGCAGCCATGAATTTGTTAGAAAATGACAAAAATGTTGCCTATGACTGACTGTACGGTGAGTTGAAGAGTATCATAAACATCTAGTTTGTTATTGTATATTCACAAAAAAAAATCTGATTTCATGTGAAACCATTGGCATAAATGAATTCTGTGTTAGAGAAAGGAAATATTTTACCAATATCTTCCACTGTAGTCCATGACGTCAACTAGCATGTTGGATATTTAGCTTGATAATTAGCTAGAGGATCTGACCCATTTTCTGACAGTAGCACAAATTACATTCCGCATCCAAGCCGACCTGCTATAAATTGTTACCACTACCTGATCCGCACCCGAAGGAAAATTAGACAGACGCAATTTTTAGAAATGAAAATAAGCCAGCGTGGGGAACGGGAGTTCTGGGAGGGCGCAATCACGCATGAATGAGCTCATGTGAAATATAAATGCTTATCATTTTGAAATGCAGGCATATTTTTGTAGATTTGTCACTAACAATGATTTTTTTTTCGCATGTGACGACTTGAAAATGGCAATCACAAAACCTGACCCGCACTCTCCAGGTGTCCCACCCCATCAGCACCCAAACTGCACTTCGGTTTGGTCGAACCAGGCTGAGGTAGACAATTCCCAGAAGTCGGGTGGCTTGATGGAGACTACATTAATTATTCATGTTCATAGAGATGTCACTTTAGATGTCCAGCAGACAAACGTGACCATAATCTAAGTCTAATATGGGGGCGCCGCATAGCTCAGTTGGTAGCGCGCGCGACCCATGTGCCGAGGCTCTGCAGCGGACCCGGGCCCGACTCCCGGCCCGGGTCCCCCCGCTGCGTGTCACTCCCCGTCTCCTACCCTGTTTCCTGTCAAACTCTTCATCTGCACTATCAATAAAGCCAGAAAAAGGCCAAAAAAAAAGTTTTAAAAAAATCTAAGTCTAATATGAAAAAATTACACCAATGTCTTACAGGATGGAGTGATGAAGTTTGATATTGAAAAGGTCAAAGGTCTGCTCCACTGTCAGAAGAAAAATCATATTTTTCTAACTACAATTCAACTTGTTTTTTTGTTTCTCTCAATGAATTTAGTCCAGTCAAGTTTATTTGTATAGCCCAAAATTGCATTATACGCCCCAATGGGCTCGACAAACCCACATTAGTTATTTGAACAGGGCAAACCATTGCGAGACAAGGAAAATGCAAAATACGGTAATCATTCATAAAAAAAAAAAGTGCACACATAATACGTGAAAACAAATTAAGACAAATTATCGTTGATAATATGTAGGAGAGAAAACATGGGTTTATAACTTGGATTTAAAAATCTCAACAGAGCTGGCCTCCCAAATCATGATCATGAGTTTATTCCCTAAATGGGGGGCACAGTAAGAAAGGGCTCTGTCACCTGCAGTTTCCTTAGCATCCCGAGGAGTTCTTCTAGAAGGCCAGCATTTTGAGATAGGAGAGCACGTGCTGACAAATAAGGTGTGATGAGGTCAGATAAACAAAATAAGGCTAGTCCATGCAATAATTTTTATGTTAGTGGCAGCACTTTCAAATAAAATCTAACCTGGATCAGAGCCAATGTAGGGAGGAAGAATGGGGGTTTTCTGGTTTGGACTGGGAACTTCTGTTTCCAGTATCTTATTCACTTGGTCTTGACAGAGTTCCTTCTTGTAGTCTGTTCGAGTACAAGCAGCTAACCTAACCCTAACTCAGTAAAAGGGAGATGAGAGCCAAGCGGAAATACTGGAGAGCAGCACAGGCAAAATCCAGAAGAGCCAAAGCACAACGTAGACATACCTTAGAGCAGTGCAAGACCCCTCCCCTGAGTCCAGAGCCAGAGCCAGAGCCCTCCAGGTTAGAGTTCAAGGACAGAGGTGAGACGGAGAGAGTGAGTGAGAGAAAGACAGATTGGATACATAGATGACAATTAGTAGACTGTTTAATCAGCATTTCATTGTGTTGCAGGAAACGTCATGAGGGGCGATTAAGATCAAAGGAGAGAAAAAGCCTTCGACTTGAACTTGAGGATGTAAAGCAAAATCTGATAGAAGAAAGAAAAAAGACAGAAGTACAAGAAAATGTTCTTCCATCTAAAGAATAAAGCAGCTTTCCCATCCTCTAAAGCCAAGCACCACCTGAGAAGCCCATCTGAGCAGTGAGACTCACAGAGAAACCTCAAATCTCACACAGCACTTTGAGGGACTTAAAGAGTGACTATGAAGACTCAAGTGATTAAAGAGAGAGAGATTTTATTTCCCAGCTGGTATCTGGGAAGATAGTCAAAAAATACCACCTCCAGAAATATGGACAAAGAGCCACTGCGTTTCCGAGAAGAAGATGGAAGACTTTAGAAAGAAATCCACTTACCTTCACCTGTAAAGAGAAGAACTGCGTCCCAAACGCATTCAAATCCAAGATCAGAGAGTTCTATGAGAGAGATGATGTCAGCTGCACGACGACTGGAAAAAAACAGACAATGACTCGACACAGAGTTGAAAAACAAAAGAGGTAACTTGTTGATTCACCTCTAAATCTACACAAGAAGTTTGAATCTGAAAACCCACACAGGGCCTTATCCTATGTCCCCACCCTTTTGGGTTATACACCCAACCATGCAGAACAGAGATACCTGCATGTGTATGAGAACCTTGGCTTTGTTGTCGACAGGCTGAAGCAACTAAATTTGTCGACACATTTAAATGTTGAGACGCTCACAGAGGAGCCTGCAGCACTGACAGTAAGGAATGTATGTGTGGAGAGTGTTCTTCATGCAACCTTAAAAGCTTCCCACTGGCTGCTGATTATGATCCCTCGGTGCATGTAACATACACAAGGTGGGTGATGGAAGAGAAAGAGATGACCAGGCCACAAGAAAAGGAGGCCGTATCATTCAAAGTGACCATCAAAAAGCTCCTTAGAGGAGCTCATTGACCATTTCACTCTACTGCTTCATAAGAGGCACACATTCAACATCAAGCAGCAGTTCTCATTCTCCTGAGAACTGAAGAGAAGTCTAGCCTTACAGGAATGCATTATACATGTGGACTTTTCTGAAAATGATGTGTGTAAAATGAGTAGAGAGATCTAAGTGGCGCATTTCTTGCACCAACAGGCAACCATGCATACCGGTGTGCTGTATGTTGGTGAAAATGCAAGCCCTGTCTGCTTTTGCACCATCTCAGAATCCAAGCACAAATGTCCACCAGCAATCTGGCAGCATTTTGACCCAGTCTTCGACCAGTAAAGCCAATTATCTATTTGTGTCTGTAGTCCACCTCTTCAGTGATGGGCCATGTACGTAGTACGGGCAAAAGGGAAATTTCTTCTCGTTCTCAACAGAGCTGTACAGTGTTGAGCGCGGCCTTGAACACCGCCTCACCCGAGTCCGTTGATGTAGTAAGAGACCAGCCAGAGAATTGAGGAAAAGAATAAGTATTTATTACACAGTCTGCAGAGAGTGGAGATCCATTCAGTGCAATACAAGCATCAATAGTCAATATCCAAACAGATCTAACTCGTGTCTAGGGGTGTCTGTGTTATAAGCCTGTGTTTCGCTACGCCTACTGATGGGTATGTGTTGCCTGTATCTGTCACTAATTGGCTAATAATATGTGTGGTGGCCGCATGCACAGCGTGTGATCAGCACTAGGATTGGCTCTCCGTCCGCATGCATATAGCATGTGATGAATCCCATGTCTTGATGGGAACGTCCTTGAGCCTCTTCCCTATCTTATGTGTTTGCACAAATAGAGTTATTTTGTCACAGTATGTAGTTACGGATGGCTCCCGTTGTCTATCTGTGTCTGCCTGTGTGTGTGTGTTAAGTGTGACTATCTGTATGAATCAGCCTGCACATGATCACATAGTTAAGCAAGTATAATAGCGTCCTGGCACGTACACACATCAGTAGTACCGTCTGTATATTCACAACAGGAGAGGATTCAAGAGGGGCACATAGAACTTCTTTGAGGAAGCTCACTCTCTCATGCCAGAGAACATTCTGTCTGTCCCACGGACAATGAATGGTCACTAACGAAAAAGGCCACATGATCACAAAGGATATGAGTTGTATGTGTGTCACGCAGAAAAATGTCTCCTGTTAGTGTTTTAATGTGCGGCAGTTTATCTTCCCCACTCTGTCAAGGGGCTGCCAAATTATCCAACCTGAGGAACCTGGGCCCTCACACAAACCCTTGACCAACCATCTCTGAGAGGCCCCTGAGAGAGCCTCACAATGAACCCCAGGAGATTGACTGGAGTCAGAATGAGATGGCTGGAAGCTGGTGCGTTGTCACGTACAACAATGGGCTGTACCCTGGTATCATTTTGGCAAAGGATGATGCCAATGCACAACTCGAGTGCATGCATGCAGGCCTGGGCAAAACCGATTGGACTGGCCCCATGCGATCATCAAATCTGGTACTTGTTTGACGATATTGTGAGGCTCAGTTCTGCCCAGACGTCTTTATAAATTTCTACATGCCACAACATCACATTTTGGGGTGCAGGAATAACTGAATAGAGAAGGTCAATTTCAATCAATACTTACCTGTTGTGTTTACTTACCTGTTACAAGAGAGTTTTAAGCCAAGTATGTTTGGCCTTTGCTTGATCTGAGGCAAGTGTTACTTTGTCAAATTGTTTATTGTTGCTGTTTATTGTTACTTTATCAATTTGTTGAATTGTTTCTTAGTGTGTTGTAGCAAATATTTACTGTGTTACTTCCTATGTTACCAAATATTTGTTTTGTCTGAGCAAAAGTTTGATCAGATTGTTTAATTTGCAGCTCAGTTTGTTAATTTGCAGCTCAGTTTGTTAATTTGCAGCTCAGTTTGTCAAAGGAGAGGCTGCTCTGCTGTTTTTTTTAAATCAGATATTCCTGTGAGATTCTAATGACAGTGATTGTATTTAAGAGGATGCATCAGATAGCATCATTTGAAGTTGATAAATGAGGTTAGTTTTTAACCATTTCAAAATGTTGATAAAATTACTGTTTTACATGTATGACTTAAGTGTCAGCATTCATTTCCACAATGTTCTATGTCAAATCCACTTACATACAGTCTAAAAATAAACATGAACAGGTATTCTGTTGTCAAACTTGTTATTCTTAGAATACGCTCTTGAATGAATAAGAAATAAAGCCAAATATAAATAAGCTATTTAAAGGTGTAAAATATAACAGTACCTCCACTGAGGATTTAGGTTATGATTTTAAACATATTACTTTTTTCATGATTTTTTCCCCTAAAAACTAACATACAGTGGCTCAGCCGATATGCATTTGAGCATATCCATCCATGTAAAAAAATAAATACAATGTATTCCTTGCTATTTTCATATATACAACACTGAATGTAAAAAGAGATGATTATCTTTCATAATATACCAGAATTATTCTAAATTGTCACTTCAAATACTTATTTAATACAATTTGGTGTAGGTAACAAAAAATTGGTTGACAAAACACACATGTGCATGTTGATTATTTTAGCCTGAGATGGAATTACCTATTCTTCTAATAGGTAAAGGTCTACTTAAACAAAATAAGTCCTTAAACACAATAAATACATTTCAATACTTTGAAAATCTGATTTTCAGAATAGAAAGTTGCACATTTTCATAGAGTCTAGGTGTAAAAGTAAGGGATTAAAACAATTTAGTTCCTCAATAAAAGTAGATTAAAATAATTAAGACCATTAAACTGAAAGTAACTCAGTTTAATAGAGAAAGGAAGAATGGGTAACTGATAAATAATATGGAAGGCTGACAGTAAGGTAAACTGCGTGAAAAAGTAGTATACAGATTGTGTCTTTATTTTCCATTTTTATACTTTGGATTGGTTATTATCTGTATCAGTCAATCTCACCTGTGATAATTTGACGTAGGTAAAGAGGAGAACAGTAAAGGGGAAAGTAGGGGAAAGGAGAGAGCAGTGTTGGGAAAGTTCACTTTCTACATGAACTAGTTCAAAGTTCAGTTCACAATTTTTTTCAAAGTTCGTAATTCAAAATTTTGAACTAATTTCACAGTTCCAAAAATAAACTAGTTCATAGTTCTTTTTTTTGTTCAATATGTTGCTGCGAGCTATTATTTTTCAAATAATTGCCACAGCCCATATAGAACTTAATTATTTTATCAGTTTTAACACTGAAACTGCAGCTCTCTGACAATATACTGCAAAACCAGTTTGTCCAGCTGTGGCTGGGAGATGAGGACAGCGGAGCTGCCACTGTGCACCGTTAATGTGATTTGGGTGGCAGAGGATCTGTTTTGGCCCACTGTTGCCATGTCTTTTGATTTTTTATTCACTCACACATACCTTGAAAGGCTAGCCGAGTGCTTTAGTTCAATGTGCCCTTTCAGGTTTCGATCACCAAGTGCGGTAGACTTCTGCAGCTCAAGGATGGAAACGTATGATTATTACTCCATGGAAATGCAATTAAAGTTCATATATGTCTTGCCTACTTGTTTCTAACAGTTATTATCGAGAGCGGACAAGGAAAAGAATGGAATTGAGCATTGTCAAATTAAAAATATGCCACTTTTTCTTCCTTTTGAGAACATTTAAACACACAGTAAAGTTTAGTTAACAGTTTTGCGATACCATCACCAGCGTCTAAATCCTCTGCATGGATTCCCATGGCTGTTTCCCAGGCTATTCTAATCCAAGCTGTTTAACTTAAGCTCATCCCCTGGTCTGTGTTACTACTTTCTGACCATAACACAGCACAGTATTTATCTCCATGAACCTAGACACTGGTCCACTGTCCAGCTAACTAATCAAAGGTTACCTTGGGTCCTTAACCCTTACAGGCAGGTTAGCAGGGTCACACCTGTTTCTTTTTGTTGAACTCTGTAACACGTCTCCAGATATTAACTTATTTTTCCAGCACTTATTATGGCCTGGCTTTGTCAAACTTCTGCAGTTTTGCATTTGCTAACCACCCTCTGCTACCAGTGACATAATAAACACAATGTTTCTATCCTTTTAACAGCTTTATTCAGCTTACAACTACTACACATTGAATGGCCATTCTATCGTGAGTGCCCAAAAGTCACCACACAGCGCATGTGTCCAGGGTCAGAGGGCCTACTATTTTACATGTTAACAAGGTGCTAACTGATATCACATGTGGGTGTGATATGCTCCAGACTGAAGGAGTGTGTGTGTGTGTGTGTGTGTGACATGATGCTAAGTTAGAGAATTTGGTTAGTTTCATGCAAAGACCTTGAGTCTGTGAGAGTCATAATTCAGCTTACGTCAAAATTAACTATTTAGCAATGCAAACTACCAATAACCTGACCTGAGATATACAATAATAGACAATAATACCCAAACAGTGAACAAACACAAAAACAGTGCTATGTTATATGGTGTGCTAGCTAGGCCCAGTTCAATATTACCAGTCTTTGAAGAAAAGATGCTGGTGGTTCCTTGGCTGATAACCCAAGCAGGAGAAGGTTGTTATCCTACTGCTGCTGTGCAAGGTCTGATAAAATACATCAGGTGAGGGAAACTGGTCACTTCATTCTTTTCCAAGGGTAGCAGCTCAGTGCTAACTTGCTTCGTGTGTTTTGGATTGTGAAGTTTGCTGGAAAGCTTTGCATTTGCAACTGCTAGCACCAACTAAGCTGGAATACTAGCAGGACCTTCCAATGCTGCTGTGAGAAGTTCTTTGGGCCTGCTGGAAACGCAACTTGCAGTACTGAGCAACTGTTGGTCATAGAAGAATCCAGGAGAAGAAAACTTGAGGGCAGGCAGCCCTGTAGGGAACAAGATGGAGAGGAGAGGGAATTGCTGAAGTCACAGAAAAGGAAGGAGCAATATTTTTAAAACCTGAAGAAGTCAGCGAGCAAACTATGAGGCAAGACCTCCATGACATGCCAAACGGTGTTGGACTTAATGACATACTCAAGATAAGCCCCTTTCACACAGAAATTCCACCCTATTGCCACAAAGAAGGTTTGCCTTTACACGGCCTATGTTGAACTGAACTGAAATGTTGAAGAACCAAAAGATAGTGATGGTACACTTTTTTTTTTTTTCACATTCCCCCCCAGTTTCCACCTGTTAATCTAAACATGTATCTGCAGACTGTTCATAATCATATGGATGCTGTTACAATGTGTTGGGATTGAGATTCTGACCCACCTTGCATCATTGAATGTACAGTAAATGCCGTTTACCCTGTGTGGCTCTCACAGTTGGATGTTTTACGGAGAAAGTTCACTGAAGTCTCGGTTGGGAATCTATGAATCATGTCACATAATCATCACCATTCAGCTGCAGGAGATGCTGCTTTGCAGGCAGACAATAGATAACATTAATATTATTCTGTTGTAGATGCCATATGTCTTACCTCAGAAGTCAAGAATTGGGACTTGTTTTTCTCACACAATGTCTTATTTTTACTCTGAGAAAAAAACATAATCATTGTGGTAGTGCAGCTCATTGGACAGCAAGTTGTTATTGTAAAACTGTCTCAGCCACGATGAATAAGATTGAGCACCTGTATCAGGAAGTGACAAACCAATTATGGTCCTAATCCTCTTTTCCAGCAATGATTCTGACCATCCTGTCATCAGGCTTAATGTCATTGATGAACCACCAGCCCTAACAAATGGCTCACCTGGAGGCTGTCTGTGCTCAGCACTGGAAGTGGGATGCAAAACTGCAAGAGCTTGAAAAGTGGCCCCAACACTGCTGGACTAGGCAAACGACCTGCTGCCATACCCAAATACAAAATCATGGAAGTGGAATGTGGTCAGCAAAATGAGCCGATGTTGAGTGGATCACATGTAGTGTTGGAGCCAATTCAGGAGGCACCATGGCCCACTGAACAAACAATCACAGAGCAGTTAATCCAGCTTCCGCAGGAGGACAATAGGCAAGGGCGTAACCATGCTGTATATATATAAGTACATTTCCCACAATTCTATGATATTTTCTATATGAAAATTTGCACATTTAGAAGTTTTGAGGACAACATTGACAATTGAAATTCACATGTAAAGGAATATTCTGTGAAATTCTCTGAGCTAGTGGGAGCCCCTCAACTTCATTTTGTATTGGTCAGTTGCTTACTGTTTGCTGATTTTAAACACACCTGCCAATTAGAATTATGACTTTTCCAGTAGTAGTGAAATAAAAATAAAATAAATAAGAAGTAACGAGACTGCCACTGAGACGTCTGAGACGAGGAGCCCCGCTGGTGTTGTGCAGTGAGAATAGCCAGTTGCTGTCCCAAGGTGTCGTTTGTTCATTTTGCAGGAGCTCAGGCTGTAAACACTGTCCAAACCGCCTCTGTAAAGCTCCTACTAAAGCACCATAATCTTGTCAATCCTTAGGTTTCAGCAGCAGAAAACAGGACAGTGCATCATCCGTGAGGCACAGAGCCAGCTCCAGTACCTTACTGTCCATCGACCATCCTTCTGCATGTCCTAACAATTGAAAATGGGCCAGGAAAGCCTCCCAATCTGATCTACCAGAGTACTTGGGGGTATTGACGGCTGAGACCACTACTGGGTGTGGAGCACCATCACATCTGCCGCCAACCTCCTCCCGTTCACTTCCAGTGCAGCGAGGAGTAGCGCGAATCGCTGATGAAGGGGTCAGGCCGACCTCGTCAGCCATTTTCACTGCGGCATCGCTGCGTGAGCAGCTCTTCTGAACTCACTGGTCATATCCTCCGACCACCCGCAAGCACCGCCATCTCCCTCATCCGTTCTCACCTCATTCTTCACTTTCTTTCCCCGTCTGCCATCCATGACTTGCGTTGGCTAGCGCCAGCTAACATGCTAGCTCGATAGCAATGCCGAACCAGCCTGACAGGATGCCGTCTTCTGTCCGAAGTCACTTCTGACACCACTGTAACGTTCCACTGAAACGTCCGAGACGAGGAATAACTCTGAAGGGAATGCTTTATTTAGCCTCAGGAACACAAAATACACGATCACGTTCTCCGCTCTAAGCAACTCACAACTTCCCTTACTCTTTCTCATAGACTCCCAGACTGACGCCCCCCCTCCCACCAACCACTGGCCCACAAGTTGACCGACTTGACCTGCAATCCAGTGTTTGACAGAGAGACCGGAGGGTAACAGGCTGTCAGCCATTAGATTTTAACCAGGACACTACAATATTTTCTACTGTAAATTGGGGGGGACAGATTGCCATTTTCTCAATATTGGGGGGACTCGACCCCCCCCAAAGAATGCATGGTTACGCCCATGACAATGGGTAATAACAGTGACTGTTGAAAATCAAACTGTTTTTAAACCATTTCTATTAGAGTCGCCTGTTGGTCTCTTTTAAACTGACACTCTGCAAACAGATGTCTGCAGATTACTAATGTATATCTCTGACTTCTTAGCAGCCAAAAAGGCCTGTAACTCATGTAGGTGGCAGTTTTATATATCTAGCTCATCTATAGTCATATTCTGTACACATTAATGATCCCATTTATGTCACATGTATACCTTTTAGGCCATTTAACTATTCGAGCCCTTATTTACATGATTTCTCCCTGGGTTTTGAATCTAGCATGTAAACTGACAGATTTGCTGAGAGTACCGATGTGCTGTATGTCACCTTTGCCAGTGATGAAGACACCAGTGAAGATACAGAAGACCTGGGAGGGCCCAGACGAGAATTCTTCCCACTACTCATAAAAGCTATCTTCAGAGAGAGTGGAGCATTTGAAAGTAATTTTTCCTGTGATGTACTACATGTTCTAGTTATGACAATGCTGTGGCATTGCAATACTTTGTCTTTAGGACTGGATAAATTGTTTGAGTATCATACAAAGCAACTAAATAGACTTTTATTAGATATAAGTATTGATTATGGAAATCACTTTATATGAGAGCACAATGGGAACTAATACTATGTTTTGCCGATTTTCAACCAGATCTGTATCAGTAGACTGTGTGTAGTATACTTAAATGAAAGATGGTAAACTTCTCTCCATGTTGCCTGCTTTTAATGAGCCCTGCTCAGAGGTGGGTAAAACTCCTTTAGATGAATTAAAATGCTTCATCTGGAGGCTCTTTGTTGATCCTCCACCTGTTGTTCAAACTACAGCGTGTACTTCCACAGGTTTGTGTTCCATATCCACAGACACAAAAAGTATAGAACTGGACTGAGAGAGAGAGAGAGTGCCAGCTCACCAAACTCTGATCAAACTGTCAAAACTAAGCCTTGTTTATTGAATATAAACCATGTTGCTTTGACTATTCAAAATGTTCGTAACATGTTAAATGTTTTCTAGAAAGATATTTTAGTGTATATTTAGCTGTATTAGAGAAAGAGTATGAATCGGAGGTGTACTTATACCGTCATGTGATATCGTTGCTTTGTCGGATAAGATAAACAAAACTCACCCCCCGAGAAGCCTCCTTGTTGTGGGGAAGCCCTGCGAGTCGATTACCGAGTGCAATAGAGTCCCGCAGTAATGATATTCACTGAGCTGCAGAACTCTACTGCACTCGGTAATCGACTGTCAAGTTATGTTAGACCATGGATTAAATTTACACCGCAATATCACCTTAATGTAGAAGCACAATTGTTTGTTGCAGAGGTGGGAGTAAGTCACATACATGCAAGTCATAAGCAAGTCTCAAGTCTTAACCTTCAAGTCTCAAGCAAGTCCCAAGTCACTGTGATCAAAATCAAGCAAGTCAAGTCAAGTCATTACTAAGGTCAAACAAGTCACAAGAAGTTCGTATGAATGTATTCTTCATATCTGTGGATGCAGTAAACAGAAGAGGATGGTTAGTCAATAATAAGATGTAATTGCATAGTTGATCAGTTGTATTTTCTCTTTCGAACCCATGAACACAAGAATAAGATTAGATTAATATCAGCCCTGGAACTGCACCATACTGCACATCCTGACAGCTGAGGATATTGCGCACACACCCCCTCTTAAATAGGAGGTCTGTTCTGTCCTGAAATGTGTGTTCCTCTTCTATAAAACACAGTCTACATCTCGGAGGCGACGTCTTTTTCTGCAGGAGAGACACAGACACAACACCTGAGGGAGAAGCAGGTCCGTCGTGGACGTGCACGAAAAAACAAGTGTTTGCTGGTACGGTGTGGTGTTGGGTTGTGAGCACGCCTACATTTAAAATAATGGCTTTGTGTGCACTGAAGACACTATCTAAAACACACACGCTTTAACCAAGACAGCAGCCAAAATCACCGAATGCACCATGTCATACAGTGACTGAGGGCTCAATATGCGCAAAAAAGAAAGAAAGAAAAGCAGAGACTTTCGAGTCATCTGCGTCAAGTCTCAAGTTATGAATGCCAAGTCAAAGTCAAGTTGAATCTTTCATCAGTGTTAGTCAAGTAAGTTTCAAGTCCTCAAATTTGCGACTTGAGTCTGACTCGAGTCAAGTCATGTGACTCGAGTCCCCCACCTCTGGTTTGTTGTGTCCTTTTCTCCGAGAGTCTCCAAATGGCTTAATGCCAAGAATGAACATTTCTCATGTGCAGAGTCGAGTGTGCCAAACTATTGGACAGATATCTACCATCATAGTCCAGGGTGGAGAATCTCCAGCCTTCCTCTGTCCTGTTGTAGTGGACTACCTTATGACAGGATTCACCTTTCAGGTGAACGTCACTCTGAATGATTTAGCTGATACTGAACTGAGAGAAGCCCTCAAGAAGGTATGTTATGGATGTGATTTTTAAAAAAACAAATGGCTTCAACCTCAGTTTTGGAAGCATCCTCATGCTTATGTTGTCATTATGCACTTTGAAGTTGATCAAGCAACCAAGGATGAGCTGGAGCAAGCAGTGGAATGCTGTGACTCATGGAGATATCCAATTGAAGGTCTTCCAAACCCAGTCAGCATGGACAACAAAGCTGCATTTGTGAAGAATTCAGTACTTTTCCATGTCAACATTTAACAACAGAGCTACAATGATCAGTTAGCTGAGGGTTTGAAGCACTGTGAGGTAAGTTTAGACTACTTGCATTTTAATGTTGAGGTTGCTTTGAAAATAAACAGAATTATCTACAGATTGCAC
>JARJLU010016274.1:0-48728 GCA_030272975.1 Sparidentex hasta | reverse complement strand
GTGACTGTGGCTGAGAGAAGGACCCTGGACAAACTGCTGTCCATACTGGACAACACCCACCACCCTCTGCACAACACCTTCAGCAGGCAGAGGAGCGTGTTCAGTGGCAGACTGCTGTCTCAATCCTGCTCCACCAACAGACACAATAACTCTTTCGTCCCCCTGGCCATCAGGCTGTACAACAGCTCACAGTGATGTCAGGAAGCACAATAGACAATGGACAAATGCACTCAAAAAGCACTCATCTTTTATAGCCCAATTTAATTTAATTGTACACCGTCCCCTGTCCCCTGAATACTCTTGTCACTTTACATTTTTAATATCACTTTATATTTTTATACAGTTGTACAAAACATTTTTTATTTTTATTTTATTCCATATTTTTATCTCTACTGTTTCTTTTATGTGGCATGTATGTTCAATGTATGTTCAATGTTTGTTACTGCTATTGGATGCTTGAATTTCCTCCGGGATCAATAAAGTATCTATCTATCTATCTATCTATCTATCTATCATTACAGCCCATTTTATCTGCCAGCTTTAACCCCTCTCTTCACTTATTCCAGACCCTGACCACACAGACTTTACATTTAGATCTACTTCAGATTCTTATCTTCACAAATAAGCAGTAAAATCACAGTGAAAACGTCTGTGCAGAGACGAAGCACAATCATTTTCTATAGCTGTCTGCGAGGCCGTAATAAGCACCAGCTGGGCGTCCAGCGCTACATCACAGCTTCACAGCCACTGTGAAGAAAAAGACCAGCACTGAACATTCAAATTATTTGTAGCTGTGCGTCTGTGTGCTCATTGGCTGCGTGTAGGCCGTCCTGCTTTTGTATCCTGAAGCATTTTGGACGCTGCCCAGCTAATTCTGCAGGGATCATACTGACTGAGAGGATGTAGGCTGCGAGAGCAGAAGTTAAACTGCAAGCACTCTGTTTGACACTGTAGCTTGAAGCAAAGAGAAACAGATTTCTCCTTTTTAGTTGTGTTGCCGCGTTTTGAATTATGGATTAAAGACATTAAATCAACACTAGCTACACTTCTGTGCCTTTGGAGGTTTTTTTTAATGAGTTTGTATTTTATGATTTGGTTGTTCAACATGAGGATTTGATGCCTTTCTTTGTCATATGTGAAAGTGAAGTCAATTTTCAGACTGTTTTAATTGAATTACACAAATAATGTTCCTAAAAACACTGTAAGGAGATGCAGCACCTGTCATATTTATGCACATTTGGCAGCTGTTACTTGGAGATTCTTTAAAACCTGTTACTTCTTCAGGACTTTCTTGGTGCCCTCATGTTTTTGAGATATTGCAGTTTTCTTTGGGTCCATGCAACTTGAAATGTCACACTTGACCAGAAAGATGTTAACACTTCTCCACAGGTCTAGCCTGATTTGCCCTTAAAGCGCACCAGATTGATGCCCCCCCAACACGCTGGAAACGGCCCTGCTGCAGTATTTCTACAACACTGCCCTGACTGCTTATGTAATTTTACTGTTTCATCTGCAGAGCTCGAGTCTGTTGCTGTGATGTCTGAATTATGCCACTCTAAAATTACTCCCAGGATCACTTTCAGTCCCCCTGTGGATTTAACCAAGACACTGTTCACCTCATCCAGCTTAAATCACGCCACTCATGGCGGCACGTTTTGAAGGCACAAACCAGCTCTCTCATATTTGCCCCTATTTGGAAATACGCACCGTGCAGGCGGGAGGTGTGTTCGATTACGTTGCCGCGCTGCGCCGTCGTGCGCTCAGCCCACCAGGGGGCGTCAGAGAGCCGGTCCTGCACCGCCTCTTACTACTGAGGCTGCAACCAGAGCGAGCGCACTGTGTCAAGTTAGCAGCACGAGACCGGAAGAAATATGATTTTTTAATTGTTTTAATTTTTTTTTACTTCAGCATACAGTATAATTAAGCAGCATGCTCTGTGGTTGAAAAGGTGGGTAAATTATGACCTCCAGTTAGTGATCATTATAGTTATAAATCATTTCAAACTGACTGTTGTGACTATTGTGTATTATCATTACATGTAAAGTCATAGCCAGGGCCGTAGTTACCAGGACACACATATTTTTGGTAACATTTTATAACATCTTTCATATCATTATATATTGCAACTGATGTTTATAGTAACGGTAAATACATATGTTGTACTTCCTTTTTAAACATTATTCAATGAAATGTATTTAGAAGGCCATTAGAGAACTGCAACTGAAGGTTTTTTTTCTTTCTTTTTTTTTTTTTTACAGTTGATTAGTACATTTTCTTATGAACTGTTTCATAGTTTCTCAACAGTGAAATAATAAAAAAAAATCTTCACAATGTTCTCAATGGTGAAAATTAACAATGTCTAAACATTGTTTCTCATTTTTATAGGTTTATAGTGTGTTTTCGGCCTTGCTAACCAGCTAGCTCCCTCGAGTAACTTAGCTGGTTAGCAAGCCTCTGGTGCGGAAAGTGTCCTGGTGTAGCCTAGCCGAGCTACACAAAGCTAGGTAAGACATATCACTCTTTTACTGTGGCAGAAATTTACTGTTTCATGCCTATTAACTACCTGCAGTGTTGGTGTTAATTAAAATGACATGAGGGTTTTATGAGGTAGCTAGCTAGATAGCTAAACTGAAGAGGACATGGACCTTTGACTGAACTGACTCTTACACATACAAAGTCTGTATTAATATGGTCATGCAGGGTGTGGATGAATAAGTTTGGTTGGTAATGCATAACTTACTGTAGTAATATATTACAGACATATTATTAGTAATGCATAACATTAGTCCTGTTACCACTAAAATAATTATATTAGTGTAATGCCTCAAGTTGATCTCAACACTGGCTGTGTTACATAATATATGTACATTTGTATAAAATGTTTTTCCTTACTCTGATTGAGGGTCTAAGGAGAGAGGGTGTTGTTCATTGTACAGATTGTAAGTTTGGGCTACATAAACAAAACTGATTTGATTTGAGGTAGATACGTTTGTTGGCTATATAGTTTATTCACTCATGAAAAAGAGATTTTGTCTATTCAGTTCACGTAGGCATAATTAAAATGTCTTCCCCAAAAATCACATAGTGCACATTTAAATAATCACTTTAATATGAAAATATGCGTTTTATTCTGAAAATCCCGGCCGGAACTCGCTGTGCTCTGGTCGGGCAGCTTGAATCGCGGGTGTGTTGGGCTGAGCGCGCGGGTAGCTGTCAGATAGTGGAGAGAGACGGAGACAGAGACAGAGACACCCACCCTGCTCGCTTCGTCTTGTCCGTATCCAGCCCTCCTTCCCTCGGCGCCTCCGACAGGCCACCTCACACCGCTCCCACGGCCGTCTAGCTGCTGGGCGGACCTTCCCCCCCCCTCCCCCCCTTTTTTTTTGTACCCTGAACGCACATTTTAGCGCAAAAAGGAGCCCGCACATTTTCCCCCGGAGCTGTCAAAGTAGAAGAAGCCGAGAGACAGGGGAGCGACATGGCCACGACAACCTGTACACGATTCACAGACGAGTACCAGCTATACGAGGAGCTGGGGAAGTGAGTATGGGTCTGCTGTGCTGTGTTTTTGGGCGGTTTAGAGTGGGAAGAGATGAAGTGTTATGTGGAACAGCAGGAGGCTCGTTTTCAAGGCAGTGCAGCGCAGAGCTGAGCGACTCTGCAGGCCAGCAGCAGTTCTGTGCGTGAGTGAGTGTGTGTGTGTACGTGTGTGGGTGCTTTTTCGGGATGACAGCTCTCAAAATACGCTGCTCTGTGTGTTTGTGTGTGTGTTTCTGACAGATGCCTGCTCTTCTCAGAGTATTTCCCCATGTGTCTTCTCTAAAATCTTCACAAAACACTGCAGCAGTATTGACAACGTGTGCAGTTTTAATAACGTGCCTTTGTTTGGAAGTTTAAATCAGAGAAACGTGGTTGGGCATCTGTTTTTATTTTGTTTTTCAAACTAAGAGTCGTGTGACGTTAAGAGCGACAGAGAGAGAACGAGAGCAATGATTCATAGATCAGATATGGTGAATGTGCATGACACGAAAGTATGCAATGCTTTTGCACACATGACAGTTTCTGAGTGGTTTCACCAGATATCCTCCTGAACGGTTACTTCGTGTCCTGTGCAAAGTTAGAAAACAAAAGATCTGCACATGAAGTGCACTCTTGTGGTCTCACAGTCACATTTTATAGGCCATTCAGATCTCTTTTTGTTGTCTTTTAAACACTTCATTAGCATTTTCCCTATTCCCCCCCCCCCCCCATAGCATCTATTAAAAGTCCTGAAGCTGCCATATAGATGTGACGTTTTTTTGTTCGATACAAGAAGTGTATCTGTGACAGCTCAGTCTTCCTTAGGAAGCTTTTTTAGTGGCGTTTTGGTGGCAGATAACACCAGATAAGACGTGGTGCAACTGCTAAACAACTCCCTTCTATCTCTGCTCATGAAGCCAAATTAACTGTAGCAAACATATTTTATAAGATCTAATGACTTAGAACAGACACAATTCCTGCTCATAAATAATCAGAGCAGCCATTATTTAAAAGAACGCTGCAAATATTCCAGCACAATTGTTTAAAAAAGGCATTATAGCTAATACATTTACTGTGTAGTTTTGATGATTAATTAAAACTTAGAATTTTAATATTTACAATATTAATGAGGCAATAATACAGACTCAGAAATATTATTATGTCCATAACTGAATAAACAACCTGCTCTCAGAGGAAAATAACGTCCACACCTCACTGTTAGAAGCTAGAAAGGTGGCAGGGTCTGCCAAATATAAACATAGTAATGCAATTGTGCAGTATGCAGTATGCAATTGTGTTGTCCTTTAAGGTCACTTTATTCCGTGTATCATTAGTATTAAAGTAGTATTAAAAATGTGCAATGTGGATGTTTCAGTGTCATAACTCAGTTCTGTCTCTGCTTTTTATAAGCAACAACTAAACTACGCTATGTATATATTTATACCATTAAGGAAGGAAAACAGATAAAAACAAGTAGTAATTTCACTTAAAGGTGATGTTATATCATGAAATTAACTAAAGGTCAGTCAGGTCACAAAACTCACCTCTGAGCAATGGACACACAGTTAAAGTCTCAATATTGTGACATTTAATCTATTATTAGGCAGTTAAACGGAACAATGGAGAAATCGCTCCTCATCGGGTGTTCATTGTTTGCACTGCTGCTGTAGCGTGCCATGCGTCTCGCTGGTGTTGTTTCATATCATGCATGTCAAGTGTTATGTGCTGATAGCTTGATTGGCCCCGTGCCGTTTTGCCAGCCACCGCTGTGTTGAAAAGTGCAGCCACAACAAAAACCAAACCAAAATATCAAAAGCACAGTGTACAGTATGTGTTGCATCCATTTGTGGGTTTTCGTGGTAGAAAGGTTGAACCCTGATGTCATTTTGAGAAATATAGTGAAAGGTTCTAATTTACTTTCACAAACGGAGGATGTATAAACCCTTGCAATGGGTTTCTTTTTACTAATACATTTGACCGTGATTGTGAATAGCAGCGATGATAAAGAGGCTTTTGTTTTCAGTCAGGGCTGTCAGCAAGTTGTTTTATTATCTGAGGCCTGACTACTCACTGGTGACATGACCAATAACTTAAACACTCAAACAGTGACAACAATTCAATGAATGATTAAGTGCCAGACTTTCTTTTGTTTGTAATTTCTTGTGTATGTATCCACTTTCCTTCGCCCCACCATCTCTACTTCCCCTTAAATCGGTGGTTTGCTGTGTATCCAAGGAGACCTTGTGATAATCCCTCGTGAATGAGCAAATATTTTTTGCTTGACTATTTGTTGAATGTAAGCTCTCAATTGAGTTTGTGTCTGCCTGGCATTTTATGAAATGCAAGGTCAGAAAACCTCTGAAACAGCAGTCAGACTGTTTGTAGACACTCTTTTGGAAGTTGTTTTACGTGGAGCCGCAATATCTAACAAACAATTTATGTGTCAGTAAAAGTGCAGAGTTTACAAAATCCGATACAGTAGGCTGTGGTCCGATACAGTAGGCAGTGGTATACGTCTTTAAAATTGGTTTGGTTCATGATCAGCCAATAAGCATAGAGAAGAAGAAGAAGGTACTGGTGTGCCCCTACCTTGCAACCCACTATGTAAAAGCCACAGAGGACCTTCAACATTCACCCAATTTCTCTTGATGGGCATGTTGAAAGTCGGCCCGCAGACTGCTGGTATTGATCCACTCTTAAGCTCGTATTGTTAATGGTGAAAACAGTCCGTTGCCATCAAAAACAAACTTCATCTACTCAACTCTTCTGCCAACCAACCAACCAACCAACCAACCAACCAACCAACCAGAGTGTATCTTGAACAAATCTTGATGCAGCTCATGTGACATCTCATCTCCACAAAGGAAGGTTAACTAATTTGTTTGAAGATAGTCAAACAACATTATTGGATTTTGAATAAATAAATAAAGTTTTATTGCAGGATTTATAAATATACAATACAATACAATATACAATTTTTTTCGTGTATCAACACTAATTTAGAAGTAGCTTTAAAAAGAAGTAATACCCCCGTTAAAAGAAGACAGCAGCTAGTGAGCTTGTTGCAGGCACTGTGTTGTAATCTTTAAACAACAGCTGTGTTTTTAGCTTTACTCCGACATGCTTTGGTGAAAGAATACTGAAAATAAGGATAGATAGCAGAGAGGTGAACGGGGCTGTAATTAATTGAGATGTTAATAGGATTTTTTTTCTTTTTTGTCATGAAACTGGGTCACCATTATAATACACTGTACTGTTGTGAATCCAAGCTGGCTTCAGCTCCAGCCCTCAGTGAAGTGCTAGCTAAAATGTTTTCAGAGCCACCCTTCAAGCCTGCAGTGGGAGGATATTTGATAATCAAAGCATATGTTTTTGGTGCGGCAGTCATTTAGTGAGATATATTAAAACTGCCCAGATAAACAGACTGATTTATGATATTGCATACAGGCTCGTTTCATCCCATAAGTAATAAAAATTGTCAGCAGAGACGGTTTTGCATGTCTGGCTCCAATATATCACTAACCCAGGGAGACTTCATGTTCCTGGCCCCTGATTAAAAAGGACATTGTGAAGAAGGCAACAGATCAAATGTGTAGGCCTCGCTGCATTCAACACAATATGCTCCAGTTAAAAGCTCTGAGTGGCTTTGAAGCTCTTTACGAGAGAGAGCGAGAGAGAGAGAGAGAGAGAGGGGGACAAATCTGTCCGCCCTGCACTGAAAAATATCTTTCATAGTCCAATTTTATTGTTAACCCACCCACAAAAGCTTGGAGGAAGGAGCGCAGGTGAAGGGCTCGGCATCCTCATGTTGTTGCTGTCTGTACCTTGGTAATACTAATCCAACATCTGCGGGCAGCTAATGGTTGTGTGCTTTGTCTCTAACTGTGTCACTGTCTTTGCAGGGCTCGTGACAATAAGGTGTTGTTGCTTTAGCATGTTTCTACCATTCATTGCAAAATCATGTCGACCGTGCTTTACTACAAACACCACAGCATGCTTTAGCGTTGATATACAGTATGTATGAGTTGCATAGTAAATTGGCAAATGTCTGCAGGATCTCATGATTATTTTGATCCAATGTCAATCAGTTATTTTACTGATTTATCCTTTAGTTAGGGCTGGGCAATGTATTGATATTATGTCATTACCTTATCATACAAGACTAAATACTGTCTTACATTTTGGATGTTGTCTTGTCATGTTACTCTGTAAGTGTGGTCTTTTCCTTGTTTTAAAGGCTGTATTACAGTTCATACAATACTGATTTTGTCGCCCAGTTCGTGCTACTGAGGAAATGTCAAAATATAGAGATATTGTGTATCCGATGTAGCCTAAAAGTGTTGCAACACTCTCTGTCGTACTTTTAGTCTATGAAATTTGTAAATACGTGAAAAATGCTCATCACCGTTTCCCAGAGCCAAGGGTTACATCTTCAAATTGCTCCTTTTGTCCAAACAACAGTCCAAAACCTAAAGACTTTTCACGTACAGTCTTGAAAGCAGCAAATCCTTACATTTAAGAAGATGTAACTAGCAAATATTTGACATTGTTGCTTGAGAAATAAGGCTAGCATAAGGCATCAACATTTGACTTTTCAATTAAGCGACAAATCATTACAGCTTTATTTCTAAAACACTGCTATGATGTAATATATATCAGTCAGTTACATATATATATATATATATATATATATATATCTCGTATCTCTCTCGTATATATATATCTGCTGTAGCACTGCATATTAGTTAAGTCTTAAGTCTTTTAAATTTTAATAATCAAATATATCAGTATCTTCTTACACTTCAGTAGGAGTCCTCACAAACGAGCTCACTATTTGAATTCCTCATAATGATTTATAATCCACATGGGAGGATTTTTTTATTCCCAGGAACAATAACAAGAACAGTCATGCAGCCTTAACTGTAGCTTCCTGTCACAGTTACTCACTGAGATAAACACACTTAAAGGGCACCTCTCAGAAGTCTGTCCTTTCGTCACACAGCCGCTCCAGAGAAGTCTACAACAGCTAATAGAGCTCCTGAAAACACAGTTAGACTTGAAGCTTTTGAGCACAGATTTATAAATCTTACAGCCTGTAATTCCTCCACGCCACAGGCACCTTGTGAGACCGTAACATCACACCACAAGCCCAGAGTGATCAGGTTACAAAACCCTTGACTGCTAAAGGGCCTGATGTTTTTCAAAAATAATCTGAGGTCCTTAAATCTCTACATGTCTGGCTTCAGGGTGTCAAATCAGACTTCGAAAAGCAATGAATCATGACACGTTACCTAATTTAACTGTGTGTGTTAAAGCATATTTAGCCCTGACGATAGATACTTACCTCACAGAGTGTGAACTTTCCAGGCACAGCTGTGGTGTCAGTAACATTTGCGTTTGTTTGTGTGCGTGTGTGGCTGGTGTCGTCCATGCAGTGCTTATACACAACTGTGTGTCATTGACTTTCAAGGTGCACATGCTCAATAAAGAAAAACACTTACTAAGCGTGTTGATTTTCATCCACTAAACTATACCACAGAGTCCCGATCCTGAGATGGGACATTTCAAACTCGCTTCAGCTTGATGTTGTTTTTATTGTTGCTTAAATAGTATTGCAAAACCTTTTGAATTCTGCTGGGTTTTGTTTCTCCACGTAGATATTTCTCCCAGTGTCTGCTCATCTAAGTCTCAGGTCACCTGGTCATTCATCTTTAACCCTGACCTTGTTGGTTGTCTGCAACTGCCTTAGTGTGGATGCAGACCAGCGGCACCAGCAGGGTTCTTTTTTTTTTCATTTCAACTTCTTGTCCAAAGACAAACAACTCAACTTAACTCAACTGTCATGTTTAATCTTGTACACCCTGCTCTCACACATAGTTGGAGTTTTCCCCACATCCTTTAACTACACAACACCAAACTTAACTCCTTTTTGCAGGATCATTTAAGTATTGGATTATAATATTGGGATGTTGTGAAACCTAAACTAAAAAGGTTTTCTCCCATTTTAAACTGGACCTGTCAACACTTTTTCTAAAAGGGAAATGCTCATATGTTTGTGTTGAGGCTTTTGATTTTCAGTATGTCTCCCTGTGACATTTTTTATGGCTAAATACATCCAGATAATCAGTGTTTAAAAGTCTACATTTTATTGCATTTAGATGAAGTGGCTGTAAGACATTGTGCTTTAGTTTTGTGCTTGATGTGAGTATGTGCATTGTAACAGGTTTTTCAAGGTAATGAACCTTCTCACTAATGCTTTGTTTTAAGAGCCCATTTTAGCAAACACCACATGTGTGCGTGTTATTTAGAATATGCTGACGGTCTATTGGGATCCTCACCGGGGCCTTTTAAGCAGACATATTCTGGCAGTGTAGTCTTAATGCAGCTCAGCACAGTTAACATGTGAGCAAGTGACATCAGGTCTATTCCGCAATGGGACTGAAAAAATGCTAGCTGTGCAGAAAATGTTCTCAGCAAAACCATAGCCACAGTCATTAACTTGGCCGAGGTCATTCACCACTTTCTTTGTTGTTCATTAGGAAGTTGCAGGTGTGCTGAAGGTATTTCTCCATTACACAATAATGAATGATGCAATTAAGAAAAGCACAGAAACATTACATCCACTAGACTTTTAAACATCAACCTGTTTTTTTTTCTTCCAAAGCATGGTAAATGTTTTTTTCTGTGTTTTACAGGGGAGCCTTTTCAGTGGTTCGCAGGTGTGTTAAGCTGTGCACAGGACAGGAATATGCCGCAAAAATAATCAACACCAAAAAGTTATCTGCAAGAGGTAAGCGCATCCATATTTCTGGATTTTTCATCATAGGTGTTGTTAATTCCATCAAAGCACAACACACACTAGAACTGAGACCAATGTGTGCTGTACCCTGAGGCGCAAAAACAGAAACAGCCTTGCTCAATTTCAGTGTTGCCTCGCTTATTAAAAGCACAATGTGCAGCAGTACAAGAATGCCTAATTCGCTCATAGTTTCTCTGTCCCGGTGGTCACCTCCACACCTACAGTGTAGACAGTTACATAAGTGAGATCTAACAGCAATTACCCTCTCAGATGGTGTTGCGTAGGACAACATTGTATCACACTGAGGTCTGTGTATGAGAAAAGGACAATGGAACAGTTGCAGAATCTTTTGACAGCAGAGCATAGCTGGTATTGTGATGGCCCAACAGTGGGCTCCTCTGAACACCAAGTTCCCCTCTTTCACTCTCTTGCTTCTGAGTTACAGTTAGCATTTTGGTTGATGGCTTTAATTCTGTGTCATACGCTCATTTCAACTTGGCTGTCAAAGTTTCCAGGAGATGCATGGTTGACACAGGGCTAGGATTCTTGTCCCCCTTTGATCTTTTGTGCAGCCAAACAGCAGCCCTCCCCACACAGAGTTCAGCGCCAATTGCGTCCTCGAGTATAGAGGGAATCAGGGCAAACACGAGAAAATATTAGCAGCATGTATAGAATTACTCATGAGACTCTTATACTTCATCTGTCCAGCTTGAAAATGAACCTTTAGGCTAAATCTGATGCATTGACATTATCTGGATATTAGTCGATGTGTATTGTCCCTGATGAATAGACAATGTTTGGTGGACATCTAACTGGAAAAAAAACAATTGGACAATTAGTCAGTAATGCAATAGATGAAAATCAGCCTATTGTATCGATGATATATATATATATATATATATATATCAATTATATATATATCAATTATATATATATATATATATAATTGATGGAGAGGACCTGAAGTAGACTCACATTTAGTCAGTTGGATAATTGCACCTTTTTTGTTTTTTAGCTGCATCGTTGTTTTGCTCCTCCTGGTGATTTGCCATTAAAGGATTACTTACTGAAGAGAGGAACACTGTCAAAGAATAAAGACTCAGTTTTGAGGTCTTTGATAATAATTACTTTTAATTTTAGCAAGTTAAGCTCCTTCCACACTCATTTTAACTCTACATGAACCAGCTAAATGTTTGTAAAATGTATTATAATTCTTATCTATGTAATAATGTAATGCAATAATGTTTTATATACGATCATACAGTAATGGATTATGAAATAAAAAAAGATCTTTTAAGTACCTTAATTAGTGTCACATGCTGTGCAGCCAGTAACTGTTTAAGCCAAGGCTAAATGCCATGGCCATGAAGACCATTCCAGCAGCACAGTGGTCGCTGTAGCTCTCCACACCACCACTTGCTCAGTGTAAATCTCCTGCTGCCCCTTCAGCCTCGTAACTGGAGCCCCTCCGCCGAGGCCCTGCCAGGTGGCACCACACTGACACTTGACTGTTACCCTGCCTTCATACACACACACACACGCGTGTACGGGCGCACACACACTTATCAGACTGTTTTCAGTGACAGCAGATATTAGGCCAAAATTAATTGTGATACCTTCACTCAAAAAGCAACAGATTAGAGAGAAATGTTTGTTTGTTTGTTTGTTTGTTGACAAATATATGTGATAAACAGACCAGTGTTTCTCAACTGTTTCAGCTTTCTTATTAAGCAATGACCAAATTTTGCAGTTATATACTTGACTTTAAAATGGCTGTTATCTCCATTTTTGTAACAAAATCAGCTGTTTCCCTCAGCTTTATGGAGCTTCATACTGAGTTCATTGTTCAGATGTCTGGCTACAACTATACTCTTAGGTTCATTCTTACGTCATTTCCACCTCTTTAAACCAACTGCTCACAAAGTGTTTTGCACCAAACAGTGGAAAGATAGTTAGAGACTAGCTGGTGAATATAGTGGAGCATTAAACAGTAGAGACCAAACAACAGAGCTAAGAGAGAATGAAAATTGGGCCACCATCCAGAAGCATGACTCCAAATGAATTGACTGATGTTGCAGAATATAAGAACTTTACCATATTAACTTGAAAGTCATGATATGTCAATTTTGTGTGCACACTTATTTTCTTCTGCCCCTAGGTGGCCTAAAAAATCAATTATTGCTGGTTTAAATGATTCTGCTATCCCAATTTGATCTATTATTTAATTTTCATAAGTGAATGTGATGCTTGTTTGGATTTATTTTTGCGCTACTGTCATGTAAGATTTTCACTTGAAATCTTCACTACTACAGCTGTAGTTATGAAAGTAAACAGTGTAACTTTATATCAGGATTATACTTTATATTAAAACAGAGAAATGAAAGATTACAAACAACTATTTGTAGAATCTCCATTGTTAGCTGGGTGCTGTGTACCATAGTGTCTGGCAGCATTTATGGCACTCTTGTCACATTTTGACTATATGTCAGTGCAGGCGAGCAGCATTTAATGAGATTAAACCCATCCTCGATTATCTCGGTGCTATTAGCAGGGGGCTAACAGTTAATCCCTGTGATTAGCTTGATGAGAACTAAAGCAGCACACAGTCACACGCATACACACACACACACAATAAATGATTCACCGATAGGTTGTGCTATCATTAGACCTATACATTTCACTCTAGCTATCAGGGAGCGCAGGTGCTTGCAGCTTCCCACCATATTTCTGAGGCACAGCATAATCTCCCTGCTTCAACATTTGATAAAAGGACTGATCTGACCTGACTGGGTGGTGCACAATGCTAGTGCTGCACTCCTTACTAATGGATTAGCCCCATTCTATGAAACAGAGGAGCAATTTTAGAGCCGGCAGAGCTGCTGCATACTACCTCTACTTCAGGTCCTATTTATAGCTCCATGACCTATCTGACATGGGCTGCCGCTGCCGGGTTTCAAGGCAGTCACAATGACTTGCAGCTCTACTTTAGAAGTGGGATTTGGTTAAGGTCGCTTTGTTGTTGTCATATCTCTCAGGCAGCAGCAGGTAAGGTCAGTGAGCTCAGAGTCCTGGTTGCAGCAACTTTGAGAGGAGCGTTTGTTTAGGACTGGCAGATGGAGATGGTAGCGGAGGGGAGGGAGGGGTCATGCGAGAAAAGGCACCCCAGGCACTTGGCAGCTGAGGGCCATGCGCCTGTACGCCTACATGCCTTTAGCACGGGACTCTCATCTGACTCCCTCTCTCTCTCTCTCTCTGACACACACACACACACACACACACACACACACACACACACACACACACACACACACACACACACTCAGACACACAAACACAGAGAAACACAGACAGCCATAGCAGAGGAGCTGAGACTGTGATGCACTCAGTCAACTGCACAGTGAACTCTCTCAATGATCTATTACAGCTCCAACAAGAAGAGACTAAAGATTTCTTGCATGTAGTAGTCTAAATACTTGAAGCCATGATGATTCACTGAAAGTCATGGATACCACTGAGTTATGTTATCAAACAAAGGCATTTATAGATAATTATAGCTGTGGCCCAGTTGTGTGTATGTGAAAGTTAGGAAGGGTGAGATGCAGTAAGATGAAATATTGCACATAATAATACATACCGACATGCAGCGAGGATTCCCCTCTGTGTCAGACATCTTCCTAGTACCCCACCCTTGCTGCCGCAAAATGCTTAATGCCAATCCAACACATGTCAACAGAAAATGTAGGACAGGTCTGCTGGGCATGGCCTTTCAACCAATCACAGAACTTGTTTATTGGCAGTGATCTCTGGACAGGGGTTTGCCAGAGGTGGCTGTATGGCCTTATAATTTATCATGATAGAGAGCAGTGGTGCTTGTGTGTGTTTGAGATCCACCTGCAATGCAGTACAGCAGTGATCTGACCTGGTTCGGCCGGCCATCTTTGTGTCAATGTCAAATAACCAGGACAGATGTAGTCACCTCAGTCAAGTGCGTATTAAACCTTAGTGTAAAGCCTTATTATAAAATGAAATCAATTTAAATGTAATTACACATATGAGTTAATCCCAATTTGTTAGTAATCCACACTCCTACAAGGCGTTTGAGGACGTCCTCTAGTTCTTTGGGAAACATTGATCAACAATTTTCAACCTTTTTTTTTTTTTTTAACATTTAGACCAATTAGCTAAAAGATTGAGGGTGATGCTGCATACAGTGTCGCCTTCTAACTAAATCCCGATCCTGACATTGTGATGTAGTTTCCTCTCCAAGAGTCAAGCTTCACCGTGACATTCGAGTCCTGCCCCACCATTACTGTAAAATGTACAGGAATTACAGTGTTGCATATCTTTTGACTTAAACATGGCTGCTTCCTGACCCTCTGGACTGCAATGCAGTTCATACTCAGCATTTCCCAACTGGCTAGAGTCAAATGTTCTGAACACCGGTTATATCTGGCCGTCTTTGTGGCTGTCTTTATACATCTCCTCCTCTCTTGAGCCCTAAGCCTTCACTGGTGATGATTAACCCAAATTCATTCCTCTCCTCTCTGCTCCTCCAATGTATAGATGCCCACATATTTCACTGAAACCTGTCCTTAGCTCACACAGTGAAACCGCAGTGCTAATGTTCATCTTTGCAACCCATCTCTTCCTGCTTTACCACTTTTTCTCCACTTTCATTCTCCTTTCCCTCTGGATCAGTCCTCAGCCTCCTCCCCTTTCTCTCCTTCCTCCTCATTTCTTATTTACCCCGCTACATCAGAAGGACAGGATTGGTATCTGACTGACTGACTTACTGTTTGAGCACCTGACTAAATGGATGTTTGACTGACTCACTGAGCTCCAAAGCAGCCTGTATTACCACTCTTACTTGGTCACAGTTGCAGACCAAGCAAACCAATTATAGTAAGCACCATACATCGGAGGTCCAGGTTAGGTTTGATCCCACTTGTGTTAACTTGTTGTTTCAAAGAGAAGCAAACACTTTTAACCTCAAAATGTAGGGCATTATTGAATGTTTACTTTTTAATTGTCTGTTGTGTGTATCTTGATGCTCCAAATGTAGTTTATAACTTCTATAACATCTTGTTGATGGATTAAACTAATATACAAATATACATAGTGTTGTTGGGAGGCACCCATGGCACCCACCAGTGCTTAAAATAACAACATAGCCAATAGTCGAAATATTTACATAGCCTTACAAACTGATGGTAGGAATTGATATCTCATGAATGTGCCAGCGAAAACACTGATGTGACACTGCAGATAAACTTCAGCCAACTGCTATCAGTGTCATCCCTTTTGCAGAGAGGCTGACGGCACTCAACAAGGGGAATGTCAGCTGATTACGATGTTAGGCTGATGGATCGGTGCTTCTCTGTTTTGTTTACCTCATCTGCACCTATCACCACGGGTCCTTTAGTTATGCTCTGCTCTGAATGTCATAACTAGCCAACACACACAAGCCAATCTACCACCATTTATTAGTACACCAGTTTGTCCGTCTATCCTTTTCGTATATCTATTCGTACACGCAGCCAACCGAGCTCAGGCTGTGGCGATACATGACATAGATCTCGGATGTTTTGAAATCACCTCAAAAGCACTTCATGAATGCTTGGACTGGGCAACAAAATGTTATAAAATAACATTTTTGACCAAATACCTCAATATTAATCCTGTGACAGTATTGTAGGGATGACTATTGGTACTTCGAGATGTTAACAAAGTGAGATTTTTGATACTTAACAATCAGAAAATGTGGATAGAATAACCGTTGGGTAACATGTTACAACAAGTAGAGCAGTCTGTTATGTTCAGAAAACGACATCACTTTACAGTATTGCAGCCTTTAAAACAAGGACAAGCCTACAGGTATGCTGTCTCTCAATATAAGGACATCCAAAATTAGACAATATATAGTCTCATTTCATGGTATCATTTGAATATGGATGCATTAATTACTGATTTATCCATTTAACCACTCACTCATTTCTATTCTCAGCATGTACGCAATCCAAAGCAAACACTGACTAGCTGCCTATCTTTATTTAGAGCTACAGTGGTGGCAACATCAAATAAGACTATGATACCATCTCAACGATTCATCCACTGCTGTCTCCGCGCAAACGCCCACACCTCCCCTCACCCTAAGGTTATCCCACAGTACGGACAGATGTGCAGTCTTTATTGGAAGAGCAGTCATTACAAGAGGGTATGCTGGGGCAGATCTGTCATTCGTAGTGTTGGCTGTAGGTTTATCTCACATTGACCCACTCAGCCTGATAGAGCTGAGATAAAGGACCTGAGTGGCGACCTTCTTTTACAAAGGAGGTTGTATATCTTCAGCTGTAAATCTTGTCTTTGACCTACACGGTTTCCACCACTAAAGGATCTTAAGCTTAGGCAAAGCTAGAAAGAAGCACAGTTGATCGTATATATCACTTTTCTTTTATTTGTAGTGCCCATGCCTTCTGATAAACAAATATTCTCGTATCAGTATTATTGAAATAAATAATTTATCAAGTGGCTTTGCTGTAAAACTCATTATGTTGATAAGAGGGTGAATGTCTTCCTTAAATAGATTTTTAATTACAAAAACGGAAAACAATTAATTCTTTTTTACATTTATCAGTTAAATAGCCTATTCTAGCCTTCGCTCATGTAGCCCTTCAAAGATATGGAGATAACAAAGGCTCAGTCTGGCCATCTGGTAGACTAAGCTAAGATGAACCATTGCGCTTTACTCAGAGCCAATTCTGTACTTGCAGAGTAATGTCAGCAGATGCCAGTGACAGAATGAAATGCGATGCTTGTGCTTATGACATGTTTCCACCATTTGACATTGTAGTATGATGGATAACATATCCGGGAGTGTTCAAGAGATCGGACAGTTGGTAATTTTTAAAACACCACTCAGTGTGACTGAGTCCAAACACACTAATAAACTACAGAGAGATGCATTCGTCCAAAGAACAGTATCTGATTTAAAAGTGTCTGAGGTGACGTATGT
This sequence comes from Sparidentex hasta, assembly GCA_030272975.1. Classification (NCBI taxonomy): domain Eukaryota; kingdom Metazoa; phylum Chordata; class Actinopteri; order Spariformes; family Sparidae; genus Sparidentex; species Sparidentex hasta. The sequence goes on along the minus strand of JARJLU010016274.1, from coordinate 31,398 downwards.
AACACAAGAACAAACAAGCAAAGGGAAAAACAACTATTCATTGTGTCCATAGCCTCCTCCAAAATCAAATTGAAAAATTGAAGAACAAATCAATAGAGTTAAAAAAAGACAAAAAAGAAGCTGGCGCTGATGAGCAGGTGGTCGCTGAAACAACATAAACAATTAGCAATGTCATATTCTTTCAACTGAAAGGCAGCAACCAGGCTTTGTGCATATTAATCGCCCTCCTATTTTGTCTCTTTCCTTCCTCCTCCTCCTCCGTCCCCTCTTCAACACTCTTCCACTCCTTTCTCCGCCTCGCTCCTCTCATCTTCTAAGACTATAATCACGGGGCTTACACTTCACTGTCACTCTTCAGTGCCAGCGTGAATATGTGCTTGTGTTTTGCTGGTCTATTTGTGTGCCTGCGTGTACTGTATGTGTGTGTACAGCATGTGTGCATGTGTGTGTTTTCGACTTGTACATGGGTGTGGGTGAACATATGCATTGCCATGTTTCTGCTCTCTGCTGTGCTCTGCATGCCTGCACATACAGGGTGGTCCACCCCTATAGTGTATGTGTATGTGTTTGTATGTGGGCTAAGAGCAGTGCTTGCTTGATAACCATGGAATCCAGGTTTGTAAGTATCATTAAGCTCTTATATAAGCATATATGCCCACACACACACACACACACACACACACACACACACACACACACACACACACACACACACACACACACATTAATGCATAATCTAGTCTTCTAATCAAACAGTGAGTTAGAGGTCCTGTATTCTGACTCACATTGAATGTTATTGTGACTATGTTGCCTTCATAACCTGATATGTTTCCTGTTAAAACAGGATAATGGACCTGATGTAACACAAAATATGAGCAAATTTTTTTTTTTTTATTCATGTCATGGTTGGGTTATATGATTATATGAAACTATCGGCTGCTTTTCAATGATAGGAAGTTGAAAGATGGAGGCTGACATTAGGCTATCACAGATCTCTCAATATCTGCATATATGCGGCTCGATGTGCTTCAGTAAAAATGACAAAAAAAGAGATTATAATGCAGTAAAAGATGCTTGGGATAATTTATAATTATTACCTTCCCAATAAGTTTATTGTTCTAGTGCACAGATGCCATGAAAATCGATACTGGGACAACTTTCGATAATCTATTAATAATTTCAGCCATTTTTATGTTAGATGTCAAAGATGTCCAGCTTCTTAAATGTATGGATGTGTGTTTTTTCTTTTTGTCATTTATGAAATAAAATGAAGAGTCTTTGGGTTTTGGACTGTTTGATAAAAAAGGAGATTTGAAGAAGTCACAATAGACTTTAGACCAAGCAATCGATCGCAAAAATAGAGATGAAGCAATAAAGAAAATAATTGTTAGTCACAGCCCTGCTGAGGCGCTGACCTCTAGTAGCACTGTAAAGCAATATTTTGTTTGTCACGCACCCACACACAATTGGCACCATACACAATCCTGCCAAAGAGGGAGAACACTAGCTAGTAAACATGAATGTAAACAATGCAGGTTTCAAAATGTACAAAAAGATTGGATGAAGGAAATTGATTTAATGTGATTGATTTAAAGTTTGATCTCTATACGCACATAAATCTGTTTTCTTCAGTAACACAAAATGTGAACATAACTTTAATTTCAGTCGGTTTCTAGAATTGATAGATGTCATGCCTATAAAACAGGGCCCACTCTATTGTTTGTCCATCTGTTGATTTCTGCCCCCACATCCCGCCCTCATTTTAATAGATGAATTAAATGGTTTTTACCCTTCATTTTAAGTGCTGTTAATGTATCCATCCATCTGGGGATAAACACTACTACACCAACAATCTTATAGAACCTCAAGAAACACCTCATTATTGTATTTCAGCTTTATTCCCACTGGGTGGATCTACACACTCTGTAGTTCACTTGTTGTATTGTTGTGTCTGTGTCACATCTCAGACAGCCTAGATATTTATCAAACCTTGAAATGGCACATCACATCAGCGATTTTGGTCATGGTGAGATGCGCAGTCAGATATTAAGGATAACTCCTCGTGAACTCTCTGTTTCTTTTTTCTTATCTCTCTGTCTCTGTGTTTCTGTCGCCTTTCAGATCACCAGAAGCTGGAGAGAGAGGCTCGAATTTGTCGCCTGTTGAAACACCCCAACATTGGTGAGGACATGTCTTTTTAAGTTTCACCTCTTAGCGCCAACTGCTTGTGCAGAATGAAACCCAAAATCTATTACTACTTAATTCAAAGTAAAGGCCAATTTGTTATTATTCTGATTTCTACAACATCCATGTATTACTTCTTCTCTCACAAAATTGATCACATTTCTACTACTATTTGTAAAGTGAGATCAGTTTGTTAATAGTACCTTAAAAATATAAACCCATCTAACACAAATTTCTACAAAGTAAACCCCATCAATTGCTTCATATTACAAAAAGTATTGTTGTAGCAGTACACAGCATGATAATACACAAGTGTGTAATCTGTGTCTGTTGATTAAGTAGACCCCTTTATTGCTCTAATCTCCTACTGTACTGTAAATATATTTGATGTTGGGTTCAATTATCATGACACCATGTGGTTTCTAGCCCCACACACTCTCTTATTCCCTCTTTATCTCTCTTTTTTGTTGTTTAATCTAGTTAAAATTCAGCAGCGTTACGCTGTGCTATTCATAAATTAATTTGCATTAGAATAAATATTAACTAGGCCTCGACTGTACTCAGTCAAGGAATTTATAGTAAGTGAAATAATTATTTATATGCTGAGAATCTCTCATATGTCTGTTTATCTTTCTCTTCCAGTCCGTCTTCATGACAGTATATCAGAGGAGGGCTTCCACTACCTCCTGTTTGACTTGTAAGTTATCCTCCACTACTTGCCTGCCCTGGCATATATATGCAATTACATAATTCTCTTGCTTTCCTATACTTTTCTCCCACCCCCCAAACACAACTATCACCACCCACACCATCCACATCCATCTCTTGGCAATTCCCTCTAGTTTCCATGGTAACAGTGTGGGAAGGGGTTGGATTGGGGGAAGGGGGGGGTACTGTAGGAAAAAAGAAATGGACTAGGAATCCAATCGAAGCATTTCCAGTATTAACCTTGGTGTGTGTGTGTGTGTGTGTGTCTGTGTGTGTGTGTGTGTGTCTGTGTGTGTGTCTGTGTGTGTGTATGTGTGCGCGCGCACGTGTACAGGGTTACCGGAGGTGAACTGTTTGAGGACATCGTTGCCAGAGAGTATTACAGCGAGGCCGACGCCAGGTAGGAGCGCAGCTGTCACTCCTGTATGTGTGAAAGGGCTTCTCCTCGTCCTTAAATGTCTTCTGTTGTCTCCTCTTGTCTATTTTACGTATTTTTTCCTCTTCCTCTGTGACTCTGCTTTACACTCTTTTCTACTCTTTGCTCCTGTCCTTCTCACATTCTTCTTCTTACCGTTTTTTTCTGATCCTCACACCCCCTTGCATGTTTTCTGATTCTTGGCTAACTTTTTGTCTTTGTTTTTTATTGTTTGTTTTTACTGTCCTCTTTTGTTTCTATCGTCTTTTCTCTTCTCTCCGCCAATTGTTTCCCTTTCTCTCTTTCTGTTAACTTCTAACTTTAGCTTTTATTTTCATTGGCATATTACAATTATTTCCTCCTCCTTCATTTTCACTATTCCCCCTCTCTCAATCCCACAGCACTTTACCTCTTGCACTGAAAACAGGACGACCTTTAGGTTCAATCCAACGTTTAACTAATGAGGGTTTTCAAGACCAAAATCACACTTTATAAAAGAAAATCAGCTTTTCCAAGTCTTCAGATGTGAAAAGTGGGGTGGATGTTGTCGCCCAATTTGAGTAAACTTCACAATGAATGGGAGTCTGCGAGTGAGTGCCTGCTAGTTTAATTGCAGCACACAGCTTGTTGTGATTACATTTTACATCTTGTAGTGAAAATTGAGCTGCCAACAGAGTTTATAATAAAAGTGATTTCTGCTAAGTGCAAAACATGTCATACTGAGAAGCACTTAGCAGAAGTAAGAAAAGCGTTTTGATGGATGTACACATTTTGTGCTCTTTAAAACAAAAGTAACATGTTTGTTGTTAAAAGTGTTTCAAGTCACATAAGTAGAAGTAAAGTAGTCTCTAAAACCGTAACTAGACCATAACGCAGGAAACACTGAACCCAGTTCCCTTGCTAACAATAATGAAAACTGCATCTTTTGTCTCATAGGTCACTGATATTTGTAATGAAATCAACAAACTCATATTGGTGAAAACTCAATGCATATTTTAGAATTAAGAATGTAATTAGCTTGTCTGATGCTGGTGGTCCACAGTGCCTCTATACTGTTATGATGCCCCCCTCCATGTCCCCTGTGCTTTCACTTTCTCAAACAGTAGGAGACATAGAAACAAAGCGAGTAGCTGCACCCACCTGTCGTGTTTTTGTGTATTTTCACAGTCTCTCGCCTTCTCTACCTCTCTTTTCTTAATTTTCATTCAGCCCTCTTCTTTACTTTCTTTTCCTCCCCCCCTCACCACCACCACCCATGTTGTTTTATATCTCACTCCCACCACTCGTGCTGACTCATCGACACACACAGTTCACGTCAACCAATGGCGGAAGAGGAAATGGAGTAGTGGGGGGGTGGACAGACAGTGGGCTGAGAGGAAAGTGAGCGAGATACTTGAAAATGACAGTTGTGATGTGGGTGTTAGTCCATTCAACAACATCAAAAGTGAAAATGAATAGTCTGATATTGTAGGAATTCATGTCAATATGGCACAATAAACGATTGTCTGTAGTCTTTACGACACTGGGCTTTTGAACAATGTGTCACTTAGTTAATTGGCTTTGTGACCAGCTTGGTTTACATTTATTGAAAATGCTTTGAAATTAAATTAAGTCAAAATAGATAGATAAATGAATGAATGAATAAATAAATAAATAAATAAATAAATAAATAAATAAATAAATATGTAAGTAAGTAAGTAAGTAAGTAAGTAAAATGGATGTTTAAGTGTTTCAGTGTTATGGGACAGCAAGCCCAGCAAGAGCTCTCTTATTCTTATTTTAGAATTTGTAGTCTATAGAAAACGTTTAATGAAATGTTGATGACTTATACTGCTCTCGTACACAAAAAGTGTGTGTGTATATATATATATATATATATATATATATATATATATGTTTTCCCTCTGATGTCCTCCAGCTGCTTGGCCTTAACAGACAGCTTTACAGCTTTTTCTTTGCTAAAGGAACTGCTAACCTGAAAGTTCCATACAATGGTCTTGGGGCATATGCAGTCATGGAGAACAATGGAGGCATGAGGTGATTTTTGAGGTTTCCTGATTCCTGACAAATACCTATAGCTTTGTTGCTAAAGTAATTTTTAATTGCTGCTAATGTAACTGTCATTATATAGTTAGCTTGGATAGCAGGGCAGCAAGTGGTCCTCTATGCTGTAGCTCTATTAACGACTAAATCAGGCATGATATGATTTTTACAAGGTGTGCCTGTTGAGATCATTGGACAGATTGAATATAACTTATGGTTCCATTACAGGTCAGTGATGGGTTTAGCATTATTTTGATCCAGTTTTTATAAAGTATGCTATACAAATGACTTGATTTGAAAAAATTAAGGTAAAGCATTTCAGTTTGCTTATTATCTGGGCTTTTTGCCTGTTCATCTCCTGTGTGCTAAGGAGAACAAAACTGCATATTTAGCAGTCTCAACAACAACTGCCAGCTCCTTATGCCTGATGCTGAGAAGCTTCTGTTTTGGCTTCAGTCCGGTCATTATTGCCTAATAACAAAGGCTGAAGAGTCACCGTTTTTTAATCCTTGTGTGTGTGTGTGTGTGTGTGTGTGTGTGTGTGTGTGTGTGTGTGTGTGTGCATGTGTGTGTGTGAGCCAGGGATGAGTACAGCAGGGGTTAGAAGGTGGGTGGGGAAGACAGCAATCACTAAGGAGGTTATAGTTTTGATTGGCAGTTATTAGTACTGTACAGAACAGTAGGTGCACAGCAGGCACACATGCACACACACACACACACACACACACACACACACACACACACACAGACACACACACACACACACACACACACACACACACACACACACACACACACAAACACACGCATGCATAAACTCAGACACATACTCACTTTCCTCTCCCCTCCCTTCTGAATGTCAGTCATCCAGGCCAGCCCCCCTCCCCTCCCCATCCCCAGCCTCACTCCCTTGGAGACCAGCAAGAAGTGGGACTTTAATTAGCTCTGATAATTAGTCTGAAACACTCACACACACCAAACTGCATCACACCTTGTCGCCTCCTTTCAGAATATATCAAGAGTTTCTCCTCAGCAGTGCTTGATTTGATTGAAGCTATTATGAGTAGAACCCATTGGATTGGCAACTGGAACATTTAACAAACAAAGCACATTAACATGCATCTTATGTAAGTCTAATGATTTCAGAGCTTTTGTTTTGTCTAACAACCCCTGACAAAAAAAACTATATGCTTCCAAGTTTCCATGATGACATTTTAGAATATTGTTGGCACATCCTCACATTCATTTAATGGTCATACACCAGTGAAAACATGGCAGGAAACAGGAATCGCTAGTTTGTTTGCATTGCACACAAGCCTAGTGAGCTATATTTTGGTACAGTGAGTATTTTCTATTCATTTATTTATTTATTTATGAATTAATGGAAATATGGCATCATACATCACCTCCAATTACAGTGACCCCAAAATCATTATTTGATCTGTTTGAGTGATTGGCTGCTTGAAGTCTCCTGTGTAAACATTAAATTTGGGAAAGTTTTGGTGTTTGTTTTCTCGTTAATGATTTTGTGCGTATTGAACACATATGCACATAAGAGGGAGAGAACGTGCCCACTTCTGACATACAGACGGGCTCTGTGTTTGATTTTCCTCCCAGTATCTCTTTACTCCCCTGCAGAGAACAGTGGGACATTGTTGCTCAAAGTGCTTAGCAAGTCACATTTTTTGGCAAGTGTGACGAAGGCTGCACTTCTTCTGCCTCTTTGCCCCACCAGGAGTTCATCAGCAGACGAGTACTATTGGACAGTGAGGCGCTAGAGGTATGCACAACATGTAGAGTCTGGTGAACAAGATTTGTAGGCAAGGTCAATGCATTCGGACTACATAATGATAAATTAGTGATATCTAATAATGTGATACACAGTAAATAATAATACTGTGTGCTAAAAACAAGTTCAGTGTGGGTTTAGCACAAGAACTTGCACTTGGTTAAAGAGCACTTGGATACAAGGGAAAAAAAATGCTCACTGCCCTTTCTGGTCACAAGTAAAGAGTATGTTGCAGCCATCATTTGATGCTGGGTCTTGGTTGCACCTGTAACCACACCCAGAGAGCACTGACACAACCTGACGTACACCACATCACTGGAGCAAGTTGTCCAGTTAAATACGTTTGAAATGAGGATTAAATTGAATTATCCTGATAGTAGGGGCTAAAGAGTCTATTAATGCCTTTGTCACTTTCTGTTACATATGACACTATGACACTTAATGGTAGAATGATGTATATATCTGTTGGGATCAGTTTTCACAATCAGGAAATAACCGCAGTCAGTTGGATTTTTTAGAATGTTTTATTTTTGTGTGTGTGTGTTTCCGTGCGAGCATGCACATAGATCTCTCTCATTCTCTCTCAGTCCTCCCACTCACTAGACACTGTGTGGGTGTGGATCCTGCAGGCTGCCTGTCTCTTTGCGCCTGCTATTAGTCACATATTCTGCACATTACACTCTCTCATTCCTCCAAGCCTACATACATACACGTTTAAGTGTACACACACACGCGCACACACACGTGCACACACATGCGCACATGAGCACACACACAGGCATGCACATGCACACACAATTGAGTGAGGTAGGTACATGTATCTCTTGCACGCACCGTGATGTTTCCTTTTTAGTAATGGAAAAATAGCCTGGCATCAGCCCACCAGCCTATGATTCAGTTTCATCATATACATAAGTGATCTATTTCTTGTATTATTATCTATCTCTGCTCTTAAAGAGCTTTCACAATCTGTCACCTTTTTTTATTTTGGTCTCCTCTCCTCTCCTCTCCTCTCCTCTCCTCTCCTCTCCTCTCCTCTCCTCTCCTCTCCTCTCCTCTGTCAGTGTTGTTGTGATTTTTGTCTGTCAGGTTGTTCTGCTGTGGCTGCCCTTGTCTCTCATCCTGTTTAAAAAAGCAAAACAAACCGTTTTTGTCTCCTCCACCCGCATTCCAACCCACCCATCCCTCCCCTCCCAACATCTCTATCTGCATCAATCTCCCTCTTCCTCTGTTCTGTCTTCCCCCTGTTATCTGTCCTCCTCTCCTCCTCCTCTTCCTCCTCCTCCTCCTTTTCATTATTTCGACTAACATCTCTGCCACTTGGCCTCATCTAAACTAACCTGCCATTTTCTCATCTTTAAATTTGTTCTTATTCATCTCTTATTGGCCCTGCCTCTCACTCTTTTCACCCGGCATCCTATTTTTTTTTCATATTCATCCCCCCTCCCATCTCTCCCTGTGAATCCCCATGATCCATCCATCACCATCCTTCCTTTCACCCCCCACCGTCCCTCCTCTCTCTGTTTTGTCTCCACAGTCACTGTATCCATCAGATTCTAGACAGTGTCCATCACATTCACCAACATGACATAGTGCACAGGGACCTGAAGGTTAGTATATGTAGAGGAGCATTTGCATCCCTCACCTCCTTCCCCTCTTCCCTAGAACCCTTGCCTGCTTCCTTTCCTCCTCCTTCCTTCTTTCCTTCCTTCCTCCTCCGTCTCGTCTATTCGTGTCGTTTCTGTCAGTTACTGGTCTAATGTCCGCCTGTCCGACTTGTCTCTTGGTATGCTCTTGTTTCCTATTTTCTTTTGTATTGTATTGTACTCCTTTTTTTTCTTTTAACCTGGAGGACCTTGGCCTGCCTCCCCCAACCTCCCTACCCTATCTGCACTCCCAACCTTCCTCTTATCAATCATTTTTTACAAATGACTCCATAACAAAAGCTCCTGTTGCACTGACTGACAACCATATCAATCAATGAGTGAGCCATGCATTCACACACAGCCCCCTGCAGCGAACATGCATCCTTCTGCAGGTTTAATAAATATCCTGTGTTTGCTTGGCTACAACCATATCTCCAACCAGGCTAGTTAAAAAAACACACACAGTTGTATTTATTGTGATCTCCATTGATTTTTCCAAACCCTCCTCCCCCTTTCACTCAGGCTGTAAATCATTTCTATTATTGCATCGATCCCTGTATTTATAAGACAGGCTTATTCAACAAGTACGTCTCTTTACAGATGTTAAATGATCTTGAGCAGAAAGAAAGGAAACACAACAGAAGAAGTGTGATGCCTTCAGCTGTTTTTCTTATAAGCTCAAATGTATATGGAGATGCTTTGTATCTTCTTACATCTTATGTGATTAACTGCAGAGTACCACTCCCTTTTCTTCTGAATAGCCTCAAACCTGAGATATATGCTATTAAAAGTTAAACCCACACACTCAGTTCACAAACATTTTCAGCCTGAGAGCAATTCTTACACATGATTTCATTAAATTCAGTGTAGTGTATTGTCACACTGATGCAATAAATGGGCTGTGATACTGGAAAGGAAAAACAGTAAACAAAAAAAAAGTTGCCACTTGCCATTTAATAATCATCTACAGATCATAATTAAGCCACCATTTTGTTTATCTCTGCAGCCCTCATTTAATTCTTGTTTTGAGCCTGTAGGTCATCATTAATATATTATATGATTGATCATTAGTGCTGAAACAGCATCTGGAACTACTGGAAATCAGTTTAGTGTGATTATTAGTATTATAACAGAGGATGTTACAGTGGCACGCTTAAGGCTTTGCAACTTTGTGCCCATCCAATTATGCATGTAAACAAAACCAAATGTGTTTTTGATGTGTTTTTCTCACCTGGCCGGACCTTCGTAGTTTAGAGGGAAGGGAACCAGTGTGGGATTACCTGCACTTAAGATATTATACTTTACTGTGTAATGCTGTATTACACTTTCTGTAAAACTAATTGAAAATTCCTGTTTAATATTATTTTGTTATTTAAGCATTGAATATGTTACTGCAAAAGGGCAAGTAAGGAAGTGAACAGCACATCATTATAAGTTATTTATTCACATTAGTGTTACTACCAGTCAACTTAAAATACAAATTAAACAAATTACTTATTTTAAGAAAAATCTGACCTCCCACATACTCACTCCAGTGTTGTTAATAATGTATACTGTGATGTTCAGGTGGAACAATATTATGATTTAAAATGTTGGATATTGCCCAAGCCAGCAACAATGTCTGACCTAGCAATCTACACGCTGACAATGGCAAGTTACCCTAATCATGAAGACACTTGACCTTGTTTTATCTATTTGCTTCTCAGTACCAAAGACATGCTTTCAGTGTAGTTAAAAAACAAAGGGTGAGCAATAAAGAGTAGAGAATGAATCTTGAAATACAACACACATTGGGTGTGATATCCACAGTGTGACCACCACTAACTGCTAACTAACACATGGGAACTTTAGGGAGCACAGATAGAAACATACAAACATGCAGAGGATTCTCAGCCTGCGGGTTACAGAGCTCAACAGCTGACTGAAGTGGGGGAGGATGGACACACACACACACATGCACTGAAACGCATGCATGCCTACACACTTACAAACATTTCATAGGTGGCCATAGTTTAAGCCTCGACCGCGCATTTAGGGACACATGTGGTCACATGCTTGTGCTGGCTTTTAGTCAGGGATCGCTCACACACACACACACACACACACACACACACACACACACACACACACACACACACACACACACACACACACACACACACACACACACACAGCTCTCAGCATTTGGGCTGTAAATGTGACCTGCCTAGTATTTATTCATTGGGAGACCTTTAGAAACAAGACACAGGATTCTAATTTATAGCCCTGAACTTTACAGTCATGCCAGTCCATCTCTCTCTCGCCTTCTCTCTTTCTCTCTCTCTCTCTCTCTCTCTCTCTCTCGCTCTCTCTGTCTCTCTCGCATCTCATGTTATGATATTACACAGACTGGCCAGACTCCCATTTTATTACACCCTGTTACTGTAAGTCAGATTTAGGGCTCCTTCATGTTTGTTAGATTCAAACGGCCCCATAATTACAGCTTAGTTTCTGTTTTAGTTGTCAAGAATCTAGTTCATTGATTATTCTTATTCTTATTCAGTTTAATCACAAGCAATCTTAGTATCAAGTTTAGTAATGGAATGAACCCAAGTACAATTTTGATATACTTTACTTGAGTTACTTTGCAGATTCATGTTATTTTATTGTTTATCCCGTATTCACTGTGATGTGTTACCACTCAGATAGTGTTGTGGGCGGGACATTGTGTCAGAAGATATTGCATCTGAGCTGAAGTAGCACATTTTTAAATTAGTTTATTTTATCGGCAGTCTGACAGAAAAATCACTGAAGCAGATAATTGGAAAGATGGTGAATATCGGCCCCTTTTATTGTGACTACTCAAAGGCTATACAATGATGATTATGTTTAAACAGCTTCTCGGTCTTGGGCTATATTTTTTCATGTAATGGCTTTTCTGTTTTCTGTTTTGTTTGTGGCCTTATTCAAAATTGCATTACATTGTAGTCTGTCAGACTTCCATTGGGCATGAAAACAGCCTCTTCCAAACTGGATTTTATCAAGTATCATTGAACAGTATTGCATATCATCAGAGAAGAAGTAAAAAATGCCTAATTTCATGTGGTGTGCATTCGGGACTAAATATTTAGAAATACAAAATTGTGTAATACAACAACATAATTTGATCCATAAATGCAAGTGTAACTACCAACAGCTGCCTGTTAAAAATTGTGGGATGGATTTTTATTTTGATGCACTGAAAAAAAACAATCCTCACTGAACTTTGATGAACTTAGACCTTGTCAGTGCACAGGAAGCACATATGCACGATCAACTTTTGTCTCCACACTCATGGCCACATCCCTAACAGCACAGGTGTTTGTGCATGTGTATGTGAGAGACAGAGCGACTGAGTATGTGCAGCCCCGCTTCAGTCCACACCTCCCACAGCTGGACCCAGGCAATGCACATGGCCTTACGCACACACTTACTCGTTGTCTGTCTCATCACACACAAACACACACATATTTACCTGTCCCTTCTTCCCCTGCTCAGATGTGTCATCTAGTCTCTGCATAGACTCAAACCTCAGTCATCCCTCTGCGTCCCTCACACAGTTTTTGACTTTTGGGTTTTTATTTTTAGAATCCGGCAGCTAACTGACATCAGAATGACAGCTCTTGTCAGCAGGGGCCAGTGAGGCCGGCAATAGACATGGCATTGATCCCAGACACATCATTTAAATGTTATTAATTGCACAATGACTCACTCCTTCCCTTAACTCCTTCATCAACGCCTTCTGTGCCCCCCATGGCCAGACACATTCTCACACCCTCTATCATCACCCAAGGCCTGCTGGCTCAAACATGGAGGGGGGTCCGGGTATCTAGAATCCACCTGCAGCCAACTGAACTCTAACGTGTTTCCTTGATGAGTATGTCTATAGATATACTCATCTATGGAGAAAAGAGTACCTGAAACATAGATCATATAATAAATCCATGGGTTAGTTGCAGAATAGATCCACTCAAAGGAATCTTTTGTTGCAGAGCACACAACTATGCCCCTGCAGGCCAGCTGAGTAAAAGCCATAGTGACTGCTGTCCGCCTGGACACCTCACCTGACATGAAAGCCAATTTAAATCTTGTTTTTTTTTTTGAGGGAAGTTTCAATTTGAACCATTACATTTGAACCATAGTGGTTAGCTAAGCTAGCCCATTTGGCTAACTAGTTGGATGCTATTTAAGTGAACCCTAATTGGCTTCATCTATCACAAATGTTGTTTACTTGTGGGTCAGCCAAAGCCAATAAAAAGCAGAGTGTGATGCCTGGCAACAGAAGAGCCCTCTCAGAACCCTGTTGTACATCTTCATCCCCCCCTACTCTATCATACCTTCCCCAACACCTTCCCTCCCCATACCCCTTGGCCTTTGCACGGGATTGTAGCACTGCTCAGACTAACATGCGCCCCCCCTTGGTGTTTGCATGCAGTCATTGCATCCAGCAGATCCTGGAGGCGGTGCTTCACTGCCATCAAATGGGTGTGGTGCACCGGGACCTAAAGGTGAGTGATGGGGATCACCCTGCTGTCCCTTGAGAGTGTGATGATATAATTTGAAGGTGTTTTGTGGTTGTGTTATTTTTGTTTGACAAGTAATTGAGAAACTGTAATGTTTGTGGATATAATGTCACTTGCAAAGCCTTAGAACTCAGAGTGTTTTAAATAATTTTATTCCCCCTTAATTCTGTATAATATCACTACAATTGCGATTTTTTTAACTCTATATAACACAATTCAGTCCGAGACAAGTTTTATTTGTAAGGTTAGACAGCTGTTTAGAATCAGGCCAAGCTACCTTTCCTCAGACAGACCTAGAACAGCTCCTTCAGCTTTGTGGTGATCACTATGAGATTGTCCAGTACCACCTCCAACCTTTCTCTGGCACTGCCCTGCCATAGGCAGCCTCCAGCTTTATAGAGTCACCTTCTTTTACTGTTGTGTAAACACCACTTCTCCCTGTCTGTTGCAATTTCAAGCATGCAACGCTGGTCATGCGCACTGACCAATGCCACCGCTCTGTAGCCTTTTTGGAACAGCATCTTGTCACTGCACAGCCAGCCATCTAAGATGGCCCAGGAGGATACTTAATCTGACCTCTGGTCAGAGAAATATGTTAACTATTGATTTTGAGACACCCTGTGGGTTTCAATTACCTTTATAGATCACTTAATGACCTTCATTGCTTCAACTGTGAAAGCTCATTTTCTCTAAACTGCTACTGACTTGTGATGTCGTGACATTTGTTTATATCAGCTGACTAGCAGGTAGCACAGTCTTATTAAGAGTTGGAAACTGAAAGCCAGTTGCTAATTTTGAACTGGTTACAAGTATATTCGAAATGTGGAATTGCTAATGTATATTTTATAAACCTACACATATTTCATATGGTTTGTAGAACTTGTGCTCTCAAGTATTTTTGCTGAGCATTAAAAGACATTTTTAGTGAGATTGTACAGTAAGCGGTAGCCTTGTTTTAATGTGATTGCTGACTGGGAATTGACTAACAATTAAGCAGAAGTTTTGCTGAGTTTTGGGTTTACATCAGATTAATGCTGTGCGTGTGATGCAAACAAAGCTGCACCTCAAATTTGACGAGCTGTGTGTGAATAAGTGTCCAAACAAATCAAACTGTTTCTTGTCCTCTTGCTGTCGTGTGTTGAACCTACCCGTGTATTTCTGTGTGCACGCTTTTATGTCGCAACATGCTGTGCCTTATGCACTTTGTGAGTAGACCTCCAGTATGCAAATGTCAGTCCCTGCATTCTGGCGAAGGCGTGTTGTGCTCATCAGAACTGTTGTGGCTATTTCTTTATTTAGCCGACACACCTATCTGGTTTCACACCCAAGCACTGGAGAGCATTTCATGCAATAGGTCATACTGTGGTGACTGAGCACAGTGTGGGTGACAAGATCCCTCAAATTAGGAATTGGGTTATGGCAAATGAGATGACAACACACCAAACTTTTATACGTGCCAGAATGAATAAATAAAAAATAAAAAATGACATTAGATTGCCCGATAGTATTTAGACTGCACTGAATCACACTGGAGCCTTTTTGCTTATTTTTTGATCAGGTATATTTTCCAAGTCTTTATGATACAATTATGTGTTTGAAAAAAATGATCTATGTTCATTGCAATATCCAATGATGAACCTATTAACAAAAAATAATGACCTCATCATAATTGTGGAGCCGCTATCTGCTGTGATTAAACAACTGGCTCATCAACATCCAAATTGAGTCTACTGAATGTCTAAAACGTGTCTAAAAGATTTATTTATTTAAATAAATCTTCTCACAGCATAAATTTGTATCTTATTTTGACTTATTTGATAAGCTAGTATTTTTCTAATGTATAACAAGACACTTGATATATTTGTACCCATCTCTGATTGCTGGTTATACATTTTTAATCGGTTATATTCTTAACTGGGATTACTTAATTGATAATTAAACATTGACATCCCTAAATGAGACATAGACCTTACTTAAATCTAGACACACAGACTGGATGAGTAATTTAATTCGACTAACATACTGTGTAACGAGTCGGCCGATGGATGTCTATATCTCTGGCACTTTCTCTGAAGGAACTCATCAGGAATGCCACAGCAGCTCCCGGTCATCTAGAGACAGAGAATTTAAAGGGAAAAGAGAACGATGGGTATCATTCCATTTGAAACACCCACTCATGAACTGCTCTCGATTACAGCTTTCTCTATCTTCATAATTCCCTCCCTCTCTCTTTCATTCAACCAGATCAGTTGCTAGTCACCAGTGTGCTTAGCTCTGTGTGTGTGTGTGTGTGTGCTAAAGAGATGGAGAGGGAAGAAGCACTTAAGTCAGAAAGTGATGGCTATTGCTGCTTGAACACGTCGCTTGGATGTATTGCTTTGCGTTTATGCACCTTTTTTAAGGAAGCGCATGCTTCACCAGAATATCCACCCACATCCGTTTTCAGGGATTATCTTACTGCTGCAGTGTTGGCAAGTTCTAACTCCCTCGTTCACAAAAGAGTAAAGCCTTACCAAGTGGTAGAGCTGTGGGAATGTGATGACACGAGGTAGGCACAGCGCCTTAGGATTACCGGTTTGCTCACTCAAGGTCTCTCTCTCTCTCTCTCACTTGCTCATGTCCTTCTCTTTTACTTATGGGCTCAACGGCTCTTAAAGCTCACTTTTAAGTATCTGCACTTTAAACACTCAGTATTCCCGTGCCTCTAGACAAATTAGCTAAGGGGAGAGAGCAGAGGGAGGAAGGCAGAGGGCGCAAAGACATACACTGCTGCAATGCAGAGGAGGCAATGACAGAAATGTAGCCTAAATATAATGTCCTCATTCTCCTCATGCTGTATGTTTGTGCTTATGTTGTCCTTTACAGTGGTGAATTTCGGGATCGCACAAGCTAATTGGCAGAGAACGTAGACTTGCATGAGTTACATCAAAGAGACTTTAATCCCTGAACAGCAGGAGAGAACATCTTATGAGTAACAATACACAGTGGACCTCGGTTCAATTAGTAAAAGCCCAAATCAGTGTAAGTGCAAGACTGTTTAAGATCCACATCTGTCAAACGTTTGGTATGCAGATGTTACTGTTGACATAGTTCTAACAAGTTCAGTCCAAACTAGGCTGCAGCCCTTTAAAACTGCACCTCACCAAACACAGGACTGTAGATGAGGGTTGTGAGTTACACTTGGAGGCAGAGCTGCTCTGAATCATTTTTTCCTGGTGGGGTCAAACCTTACATGGGCAGAGCCAAAGAATCTAGTCTAGCCACGCTAAAATATATGATTTAACTTGTTAGCCTTGCTGACCTCCCAAACTCTAACAGCCATACTAACTCAAAGTTGGAGATATTCCAACATCTTGAATACCATGGGCACCAATGAATATTAGAGTCAGTGTTTTATATTAGTATTTCCCACCACAGCACTTTATTTGTCATTCAAGTTTGCCCGCTTCTTTTACAGAGGCCATGATTAAGTGAGACTGAGAGAGATATAGAGAGACACAGTGAAAAGGAGCAGGGGCCAGTGGGGATAGCATCCCATTATTAGAACCCTCTTCTGACAGAGAATAATGAGGCTGACTGCATTATCTGGGCCACAGAGATGGAGCCTATAGACCACAGCGCTCCACATGAGGCTAGAACAAGAAAGCACTGCAGACTGACTGAGTTACTTGGACACACAAGACTGTACAATTAAAGTTAGTCTGTATTTTCTGTGCTGAAATGTGGGCTATATCATATCGTACAGCCTTATGTTTCCATGCAAGTTATTCAAATGACATCTATGTCTGTGTGTATCAATGTATTTAGAATACAGTGTTGATAAGAATGTACCCTATGAATGTCATTACAGACTTGGTGCATGCATAGCTCTTTACCCCCAGCTCCTCCTCCACTAGGACAGTGTGTATGTTTTGCACCTCCGCACTTCATTATCTTGTCTTTGGTAACTTTAATTCTCTTTCCTTCTTCACTCTAGCCAGAGAACCTGCTCCTAGCAAGCAAATGTAAGAATGCTGCAGTGAAGCTGGCCGACTTCGGCCTAGCCATAGAAGTGCAGGGGGATCAGCAGGCCTGGTTTGGTAGGTGCAGTGGATACCGGAGTTCATCACATTTATATTTTTTATGTGTAATTATTTAAAGCTACAGCTTCAAGTAACATTGTAACATTTTAAGGATATATTGCAATATATGCCCCATATTATAAACATAATGACAATATAATGATACAATAAAATTACATTGTGAATGTTAACAAAAGTTGCTTGTGTCGACTGGCTTGTATTGTACACTTGCTGCCCACATCTTTGTCATTGAAAGATACTTAAGATTTTATGTAGTATTTTGCGGTTGGTATGTGATGAACCAATATGGATTTTGTACCAAGTATGGTCCTAAATGATCATCTTCCCCCCAGTTAAATCATCACTGTTTATGTTATTTTTTGTATCGGAGATGGTAAACTCATGTTCCTCCATTGAGATTAACAGTGAGTAGGGTGAACATGTCAGTCTTAGATCAACACTGTTCAGGCTGTATGTCACCTCTCTGAACAGCAGATTTGCGAGTCATTGAAGATCAGCCTCAAATCTGTCTTTAAGATCTGAGGCCACTGTGTGGATGAGTCGGTTTTAGCTTATTGAGGATAATCTTGATTTCTTTACAAGCTGATCTGACGAGAGCAGAACATGTCAATCAATCGTGTCTGTTTGTATGTGTGTTTGTGTTTTTACTGCAGGATTTGCTGGCACACCGGGGTACCTGTCCCCTGAGGTATTGAGGAAGGAGGCATATGGCAAACCTGTGGACATCTGGGCCTGCGGTGAGTTGTACAGAGACACACACTCATTAACACACAGATAATTGTACACGAACGCACAGCAAAAACAGAAATACTGAAACACATTCTCTAACAAATAGTGCATTTGTATGTGTGTTTATATGTGTGTTTGTGTGTGTGTGTGTGTGTGTGTGTGTGTGTGTGTGTGTGTGTGTGTGTGTGTGTGTGTGTGTGTGTGTGTCTCAGGGGTGATCCTCTACATCCTGTTGGTGGGTTACCCTCCTTTCTGGGATGAGGACCAGCACAAGCTGTACCAGCAGATCAAGGCTGGGGCTTATGATGTGAGTCTCCTCTCTGCTCTTCTCCTCTCCTCTTCTCTCCTCTCAGTTGTCCCCTCCTCCCCACTGCCCTTGTTCCTTTTAGGCAGCAGTTACGTAACTCAGTCACCTCATTCATATTTCAGGGGGTACAAGAGAGGGAGCCTCACCTTAGATCACATTTAAGTCTCTACCAAATACAGAGACAGAGAGAAGCTGACTGACTCTCTGGCACTGATTCTGGGCTCACAGGACACAGACCTCAACACTTTTACCTAAACACAACAGAACCTGATGGGTTTGGAATTTCTTTACAAATTGCAATGGGCTGTTCTTGGACAGGCTTATAATATATAATATTGGCCAACAGATCGCCATCAGATACGCCACTCACAAAGTCACATGTAATGACAAGCACAAGGCATCAAAACCATAGTCCACAAACAACTTGTGACGTCATGACACATATTACAAATAGAAAAAATTCTCACATTCATGAACCTGAAACAGGTTAATGTTCGATGTGACTGTTTGAAAAATTACTTAAACGATTAATTGATTATCAAAATAATGGCAAATAGTTTTCTGTCCATCGGTTAATCAATTGTTTCAACACTGCATTGAATGTTAAGACATGTCAGACTGTTCTTTATCCCTTTAGTTCCCTTCTCCAGAGTGGGACACAGTCACCCCAGAGGCCAAAAACCTGATCAACCAGATGCTGACCATCAACCCAGCTAAGAGGATCACTGCCCAGGAGGCCCTCAAGCACCCATGGGTCTGCGTAAGTATCTCAGTCAGCGGCTATTTTTCACACAACTTATTACACTGCTGCCCACCTAGACAAAAACAAGAACAAACAACCAGCTGAATTGCAGCAACGTCATTGATTAACTTATTTCTTCTCATCTTTCTCTTCCTCCTCTTTCTAAATCTTCCTCTATTTGTCATTGTCTCTTCCTCCTGCTCTGTCTTGTCTTCTTCCTTCTCCAGCAACGGTCCACAGTGGCGTCTATGATGCACAGACA
This sequence comes from Sparidentex hasta, assembly GCA_030272975.1. NCBI lineage: Eukaryota > Metazoa > Chordata > Actinopteri > Spariformes > Sparidae > Sparidentex > Sparidentex hasta. The sequence goes on along the minus strand of JARJLU010016274.1, from coordinate 11,950 downwards.
GGAGACTGTGGAGTGCCTGAAGAAATTCAATGCCAGGAGGAAACTCAAGGTCTGTTTGCATCCTCAGTCTCTCCCACATCGTCCTCCTCTGCTCTAATGAGCTGTTGCACATTTCATGGTTACCAGTATTGCTCTAAATTGAAGATGAACTGAAGAATAAAACATGAAAAGAGTTTGATGGTGATGACATACATACTAGTGCTTCCTCTGCTGACTTGGCACTGAGGTTATATGTAAAGGCAGCTCAGATCCAGAGTTACCGCACATGCATAGTTTCCCTTGTATGCTGATTTATTGCTGACTGATTTTGTGTGGACGCAACAGCTTAGCTGTTGGAGCATGTCACTGTCACCCTGCTGCTTTTGGCCAGTCCTGGCATGGCTCAAATTCCAGCACATGGGAATCTGGAAGCAGAAACGCAGGTGGCTGCATGCAAAACGTTGGACCATCCAACCTAACGTGCCATCAGCATGAAGCAGTTGTCTCTGGCATTTCACATTTAGTGAGAGATGGGCATTGCCAAGATTAGACATGCAGCAAACAACACAAACAAGAAAAGAGAAAAATCGTAACTAATTCAATATCTTATCTCTGAAGTTATCTGTCATGTCCAACAGGGCTGGGCAGTATGTTCTTAAAATGTTATAGTGATGTTTTTAAGCTCTATCAGGAGACACATTATTAATTTCTGGAGGTCTGGAAAACATAATCAGATATCAAGTTGATGGGTGAGAAATGTGGATAGTGACTAAGTGGGTAATGGTAAGTATTAAAACAAGTTAACAGTTTATTAAGTTCAGGAAATTGGCAGAAAAAGACAAGACTTGTGTCATATCAGCAATGTAACAATATCCAGATGATAAACAGTTTCACATCAGGACAGGATACATTGCCCAGTCACGTTGTTAAATACACAAAAAATAACATTATAAAAGAAAACCAGCTAGAATACTTGCACATGCCTTATATGAATTACTAAACTTATTACGAGGTAGGAGATGTTATATAAAATGTTTAAATGCAGTAGTCAGACAAGGGTGAAAGAGTGTCTAATCACAAACAAAACACTTAGAATGTTACAGACTGACATATAACACTGTCAGGATATCAGAGTGTACTGTTATTGTTGTTGTTGCTGTTGTTGTTCTGTAAATGGGTCTTAGAGGTTCTGACTAGAGTTGTTATAACAGTATAGACAGACTGTGGGGAAGTCATCTCCCTAGCTAACAACTATAAGATGATATGTTCCCATAAAAAGAGATCCACCATTAAAAACAACTCCCACATACTGTATATTGTTTTATTTTAATTTTATTGCAGCAGTAGTGTTCTGCCTCTGCTACGGCTATCTCAATTAGCTGTTCAGAAACTGAGTACATTATCAACAACCTCCGCAGCTCTTAAATACCATGGTCTATTTGCAATTCAGTGCCATTTTAATAGCCCTATAAAAATGTATCAGCTGCGGTTATAAATTATGTGTTGAGATTAGCTGGCATGTTAGTATCACTATTTGCATGCACATAAAATTATGTTCCACTTGCTGGGAGTCAGGATTTCTCCTAGGAAAGACTCATCTTTGTTTTGCTAGGACCCAAATGTAAGTGCTTAAATTGCCCAGATATTGTTTGAATCATTTCTGTAGTACATCACGTATAAGATTCAGTGAAGAGAAGCAAAATGGATTATCATTCCTCTGTTCACTCTCTTTTTGGCTGATGATTTATACCAATAACATGCACATACTTTTTCCACCTAATTGCATGGAATATCTGCAAAAAGTTTTCTATCAAGTGTGTTCTCTAGTGCAATCTATATATTATTATGCCTTCTCAAAGGCGTCTTGCATACAGACAATGCTTTTCAAATCTATACATTACCAATAAACAGGATATGCCAATGTGACCATGCATCTGTAGTGTATATTATTAAAATCTTCATTTGTTTTCCTCTCAGGGGGCCATTCTTACTACCATGCTGGTTTCTCGAAATTTCTCTGGTAAGTGCTACCTGGACATAATTCACATAGCTGTAAATCTACCATTCATATTAACATCAAACACTATACAGTTCATGTACATAATGTCAAAAGTAGGTATCTTACTGTCCGCATGCGAGTTCTGTAGTAATATAAAAATACTTAAGCACTGATGTAGACTGACATGTGTTTTGAATATAAGCAAATGTGTAACAGTCATTTTGGTTGAGGAACATGTCACCATTTTGAAGGACTTTGTGACTCTTAAAAGTGACACTCCACCCAGAACGTACTCCAGTGTAACTGCCATGACTCAAAACTGGTGACTGCTACAAATCGTTCACAGCCACATTTAAAACCTATAAGAGATGGTTACTGGAGGCTTATATATCCTGAAGAGTATCACTTAAACGGATCTGAGCACCATGGAAAAGAGAAAAACACAATATTGACTTTTGCTTTTGTTGTTCAGTTCTGCCTAAATAATGACATGTGCCTCTTAAACACTGATAACAGTGAACACTGCAAGAGACCTAATTGTCTACCTTGATGAAGAGATAGATATAGTTTACTGAGCATGCCTCTAAAGCAAAATCGCATTTTCATTTCATTTCATTGCGACTTCAGTGTTTCCCTTTTCCTTTATACAAGCATTTCTTTTTTGTCATAAAACTTGGGTGCATGTGATGAGGACCATTTTTCTACTGTAGAAAGTACTTAATAAAACAGAATGTGACTATTAGACAGACTTTTCAAATGTTTTTATATGGTTCTTTCTAAAGAAGGTTTTGATTTGTGTGTAAGATAGTAACTTTTGGCTTCCTCAATGCTCTCATTATCTGAGCCAATATTTCAACTTGAGAAAGTTCCACACTGACAGTAATTGTACCTCACTTTGTGTACTAAAGCTTGCTCTAAATGTCATCACCGTGTAAAGGTTCAACATGACAGAAAGTAAAAATGTAAAGAAACTCTGAATTTGATCACCAAGCTTAGGATGTGTTTCTGTTGGTGCATTTGTCTCTTTGTATTCATGTATATCTCTGTAAGAGATAATGCTTTCTGAAAGGTTTTAAGTAGATTTTAAATATCCTGTAATGTATTAATTTTGGACATATGTTCCTCTCGTCTCTTGCAAATGCCTCAGAGATACTTTGACATAGGACTTAATTCAGTCAAGAATTGTACCTTTTTTACCCAGACTTGATTATGTAGACAGTGAGAACCAAAAATCCAAGTATCCTCAACCATAAAAATGATGTATTAGTTTCACTTAATGAGGCAATTTCAGCACTGATTTCTTCAGAGCAGTTTCCTCAGAAATTTTGAACTGTTCATGTACATTATCTACGTGTGTGCGTTTTGAACATAAAGATGTGAGTGATGTTTGTGTGTATGCAAGCATGCTGCTTCAGGAACCATGACAGCAGCCACTCTGACACTGTGTGCTTTGCAAAGGGAAATGGTCTGAACTTCCACTTAACAACCACTCATCTCTTTAACTCCCACAAACACACACACACTGACCCAGGTGTGTGGTCTGGCTCTGTCACTGCTTTTCAACACCTTTCACTCGCTCTCTTTCCTCTCCTTAGGCAGCAGTACTCTATTGTAAGTGTGAGGTCATCTGGTGAGCAAGTCAGAGAGAGGATGAGAAAATTGCTCAAATGTAAAAAGGCCCTCAGTTACAGATGGTCATGGCACATTACATCAACGCATAAGCGTGGTTTACATAACCACTAACTGCATTCTTAACATATATTATGAATCATTCATTATACAGAGGCAGTTGTATTTCCCCTGCACATGTTTATGTTATGTCTCGTAGTATTCATATAATTAAAGGTTGCAGAGATGGAGCTCAGGTTTAAACTGAAGTTGTTTATTGTATAATTGTATATCCCCACAGTATATATCTGCAGTAAAGCCACCAAAGTGTTACTTGGATTACAATGTATTGAATTGCCAGTACACTGCATACTGTAAATGAAAAAATGTATTATTGTATTAAAGGTGCAGTTCACCCCCATTCAAAAGCACACATTTTCCTCTTACCTGTGGTCTTATTTATCCATGTAGATCAGTGCTCCCCAAAGTGGGGATCATGGGCCAAAGTTGACCGGTCATAGGTTTTAATTTGCACACAAAAATGTTTTTATTATGATACTCATTACTTTTTTATTAGGTAAAAATGGTCTTCATGTAGGATCCCCAATTACTAATTATTTTGTAATCTGAGCATGGACCCTGCATGGAAGTCCATCAATTAAGGGAATTTGGGTTCTATGGAAGCCTTAAGAGGCAAGAGGGGGGAAAAATGGACTTCCAAATATTATCCTGGCATGAAAAAAAGAAGCACCTGTTCTGCAGTCAAAGAGACAAAAAATATTTTTGGGCACTTTTAGCACTACAAGCCAAGAGCCATCTAGTTTCATTATATTGGATAGTATACATCTATATGGCCGATGTCTCCAAAATTAAGCATTTTACAACAAAACAGTCTAGATGGATCAATACAGGTACGAGGAGAATTGTATGAGTGAATTGTCCCTTTAAGATTGGTGAGTGCTGCAAATATAACATACACTAACGCCAACTAAATTCTGTCATTACCACCGTCATCAACCTAACACTTAACGCTATTTTCAGGGATACATAGAGACAAAATGCGAGACTCTCAGGTGAAAGTTGAGTTTTGTGTCTCTTCCTAGTTTTCCTCTGCTCATCCTTCTGTCAGAGCAGTGGATTCATGTGTGACAGAATTTGTGTCACAGCCACATTATGTCAGTGGTCTGTGTAAATGAATTAACCCCCTTCCCTCTTTAAACTAATGGGCCCGGTTTGTCTCTGCCTTTTTGTGTCTCACCTTTTCCTCCTTTTCCCCCATCGTTCCCACATTCCTCCTGATATGTCTCTGACTCACCCCCCTCCTCTCACATTCTGTCTCCACCCTTTCTCCATCTTTACCCTTTGTTCCTCATTCACCTCTTTCTCACCCTCCCTGTAACTCTCTGTCTCCACGTGTGACTGGGCATTGGACTCTTAACAGTGGGCAGCAGGCAGACCACCGCTCCAGCCTCTGTAACTGCGGCCGCAGCAGCAGTGGCTGCAGCCGCCGGCACCACCGCAGGGCTGGTGGAACAAGGTAGCATGGTGGCTCACCCAGGGCACGCCACCCCACTCCTGTCCTCCCCCACCCCCCACTCTTTTTCCTGTCTTTTGCACTTTATCCTTCTTCTTCCTCTGTTCCTACCCTTTTCATTTTCTTTCCCACCTCCCTCCCTCCTCAGCATGGGAGCTCAGAGCATGATGGCTGACCACATCGCAAACTATAGCTCCCATTTACTCATCATCTCAAGCATTAGTTATGTTTCCATTTAACTGTTAAGCAGGTTTTAAGCAATCACAACAAATAAAATGCAACTAAGCATTTTTCCATCCATTGGCTAAATGCAAAAAAAAGGGTTTTTAAATGTTAAAAACACAATAAATATTCCTAGTCTCACTTTCTGTTGTGCATCTGTTGTTGGCCATATTTTATGTTTTTACCCAAGCAAGGAATTTTTGTTTAATAACACAATAGATGTGATAAGAGTTACATTAGGTATGTTTTTTTTTCTGTTTTTAAAGATGTCACCATAAAATGGTAGTTTCCATTAGCCCATTCTGTGTTGATGCTTCATAATTTGTAAAGGACTTGGATGGAAGCCCAGCTACTGCTGTCATTTTCCACATCAACACATCTGTCACTTCTTGTCTGAGATCTGATCTGGTGGCTGCAGTGTCCATCATCGCCATTGACCCATATTCATCCAGTCATCCTCATCTCTAGACGCAGCCACAGAGCATGGCCTCGACCGTACCAAACTGCTGTCCTGTCTATCTGTTTCTCTTTTCCTCCTTCTCACTTTTTTCACACACCTCACCTCTGTCACATCACATCACCCCCTCATACCCCATTTTCTTTTCTATATTCTGTCGATTTCTATTTCCCTGGTCACTGTTGTCTCACAAGTCACCCTAAACTTTACCACTACTACACCAGTATCACTCCCACTTTCCCTCATCTCACTTACCTCCTCACTCCTCTTTCCCTCTCTCTTCTTTTCTCTGTCTGACAATGACATTGGAAAGTTCGCCCCTGTCAATTTAAGGATGGAACTGCCCAAGAGCTGTCGGTGAATGCTGCATGGGGCACTGGACTGGTGCATGCGCTGCAACACGGGGGATTTTGGCGCATGGTGAACACTGTGGAAGATGCAAGGCTGGGCTAGTTTTCGTGAAGTTAAAAGTAGAAAACAGTTGAAGTTTCAGACTTTCTAGCCTAATTAAAATCTTTGAAGGTGAGCAGATTTTAGAGCCGGCGCTATTACATTCAAACTCATTAAATTAAGATTAATGACACCTTTAGACACAAAACTCACAGCCACAGTTTTGATCGTTAAAAAGTAAAGTTAAAGCTGCATAAATATGAGGCTTAGATAACGTGCAAGAATGCTGCATGCTATGGCCCTATCAGCTGGTTAAAACAAACGTTATTCGCAAACACTTTTCCTGTTTATGCATGCAGCTGACACAGAGCAACATGGGCATCCCCTTTGGCTCTTATTTCTGCCACCCTGACAGATGTAAATCTAAAACATAATTGCCTTTAGCTCATGAGAAAAGTTGTGGCTTTACAGTTTATGGTGTGAGTTTTATAAAATACTGTTTATTTGCTTATACCCTTAATTCTTATAGGCCCAGCTTTAAGCTTCACAGCATCCCTCCAGAGACCAAGTGCAAGAGCGGCTGATCCGGTGGAGGTTTTAATAAATGTAACCTAATGTATTTGTTCTGGGTACACAGAAATGAACCGCAGGCATAAACGACAAAAAGCTTAACATGGCAGTCTAACACTGAGCTAAGGAGACAGAAGTAGTGGCAATGTTCTTGTTTCTGTGGACCACTGGGACTCCACAGTCCTCTCCGTGTCCCTCAGCCTCCACTAGGCTACAATCAAATATTTATAGTGGGCTGTCTCCCCCTATCAGCCTCACTCTGCCTCGCTGGCGTACTGGAGGCCTTGCTCTATCTTGCATATTCATGCACACAAATACAATCACAATGTACTAGAGGTCACCCCGTCCTCATGCAGGAGTAGAGCAAATGTATCTTTTAATGTGTCCTGGCCTTCAAGACACTATGGCTAGAAGAAGTTCATGAGGAACTTTTGCACCTTAATGGGTTCCTACAGTAGCTTGATGCATTTCCAGATAGCTTTTTTTTGTTTAGTTTAGTTTTGTTTTGGCTCCTCCTGTTTATCCTCAAGTGAATCCATGCCCATCCTTGTTTTGCTCTTGCAGTGGTGCATCTTGCGTGTTTAAGCAGGAATTTAAGTAGTGCTTTTGTTTTAATCTCTTCCTCCTCTCTTTTCTTGCTTCATGTGTAATTTGTGGCAAGGTAAGGAGCACCCCTTGCTTTTCCACCTTCAGTTTGAATTAAGACACCTTTGATTTTTCAGGTTTCCACAGAGGCATCCTCATCGTCTCTGGAGTTAAAGTCAGCAGTTTGGGTTTTCTTTAAGAAGATCCAGTGCACCACTTTGAGCGAATCATGGTGTTTGAAAAGAGCAGAGTGAAATACCCTTATCGCGTGTTATCATTCCTCTTCTCTTTCCTCTTCCACTCTGCTCTCCTTTCATGTCCTTTCCTCTGTTGCCAAGCCATCAGAGAATAGGAGAGAATGAACCTGACACTATTCTGACCCCATTTCTTCTCCTCAGTAATAACCAGCCTTTGGGAGGAGGAACAGCATAACAATAAACCCATGCACAATCACACCACTCTCACATCCCTCCTGATCACGTAGTGCTTCTTTACTGCTGAATATGCAAACCTCACTTCAAACAGGCGAAACTATATCACTGAGAAAATATGTTTTTTGTGCCTCGGCTGGTCCTCTGTTCACCCAAAGAAATCCCTGTTTAATGGAAAATTCTCATGGAATTGAGGCTCCTACTGAACATTCAGTGTAGTTGGCTTGGAGGCTTGTTTGGAGAGGAAAGTGAGAATATTAGAGAGGAACTATGTCACATGTTCAGATAGAGAGAGAGAGAGAGAGAGAGAGAGAGAGAGAGAGAGAGAGAGAGAGAGACGGAGAGGGGAATGGGGGAGAGAGAGAGAAAGAAATAAAATCCCAGACCACCAGAAATAGTGTTTTATGTAACGCGACTGGCTGCTGATGTGATTGCATCTGATTAGACCTGAATTTGCACTCAGCCCCTTTGAATAAGTCCAAGTAAGAATTACGTCCAGGGGAGTAAGACAGAGAGGAGGAGCCTGGGACTTGGACTGACAGGTTATAGGCACCAGCATTTTACATGCAAGTGTATTCTTTGTATATGGTTTGTATGTCTCTGACAGTACTTTAATTTTGCATTCAATTCAAATTTCAAGTTTAATCTAATAATTGAATCAAAAAATCAGTCAGAACCTGGCAGACCAGTGGACCGCTTTCTAAAGCAATTTAGCAGATTACATGAAACTTCCTCTAGAGCATCAAATGTTTAATACTACTTTCCACATCTGTAGTAGCCGAGCATGTGAGCGGAGTGGAGTGGTCGAGAATTTCTGCTCCTTGCTCACAGAGCTGTTTGTTCCCCCCGCTCCAGGCCACTTCACTCAGGTTTCAGCCTGCTGCACTCAAATCGCTCATCGTTCGCTCCAAACAAATAAAGAAATCTGCATTGTATTTTTATTTTAGCTGAAACTGTACCCTTGTATCGGAAAATAAGTTTCCAGGCAGAAATTATTTATTTAAAAACTTAGATGCATTCTGGGTTGGGCATGCTTTTAAGTAAGCAGTACCGGAGTGAAACTGGAGCGTAATGGAGCTGGAGATATCCAAAATTCTCCTGCTCCCCGCTCACTAATGCTCCACTCACAAGTACTCCTCAGGACCTGTAAGCACACTTTGATGTGTAAAATCGGACAACTTAATAATAAGCTTTAGTTTCGGCACTCCAAGGGAAAGGTTTGCCCACTCCTGGTGTACAATAGAAGAGACACAGCCACAGAGCAATAAAAATAAAATTTTAAAGATCCTACATTCGATATATTTAGGCATACAAAAACTACTCTAATATGTGTCTGACATGATGTGTTTACCGCATTCACATCCTTAAAGCAATGCCTTTCCATCACGTTTGTATTTGCTGAGTATTAGACTAGGAGCAGCTACCAGACTATGTTTGATATTGCAAATCATAACTGCAGGCCCACCTCTTGAATTCAGATTTTCAGTGAGCTTTACTTCATACTTTAATCAGTGAATGTGATCCTTCGAGTGTCAAACTCTACAGCTTCAACTGCAGAAACAAAAGAGGGAAACATATTTTTTTAGCCAAACAAATAATCACCCACATGCAGAATGTGAAGTTAATGACCTCCTGGGTGCCCAAGGTATTTTCCTAAATGTGTGTGTCCACGGTTTAAGCTGTACAGCACCAACAAGTCTCCCTGTGAATTTTTTGAAAAAACACTCTGATTCAGTCTCATCAACATCTGGTGTCTTCTGAGCAATAATCCTCTGTCTACATCCTCATAGACACACCCACAACCTCCACCCAGAAAATCTTGCTCTTACTTTAGGGCCCCTCTGGGCAACTGTGAACTTATCAAACGCAGTCGGACCACCCTGTCCATGCTGCAGCAGTGCAGTCGTGGCGAATGCCCTGTGGGACTGTCTTTTGTTGTCAGCACACAGTTTCCACTGTTGGGATTATGGGTATTAAGTTTATCAGAGGACTGTGTCTACAGTATCATTCTTCCTCTTCTACCCCCCTCCCTCATTACCCTTCATTAGAGAGCAGACTGAAGACTAATCCTTCTTAAGGCCTCCACAGAGTTCTGCAAGGCAGGGCTTATTGTTGGGTTTAGATGGCTGCCGTGCGAGGGAGGCATCTTTGTTTCAGCTCCCTTGCGGCCACAAGGGGGACTTGGCACAAGAATCGATGTGAACCAGTGAATTAAAATAGATTTGTATCTCACTGACAACAATGTCTTTGCATGGCTGGAAGACAAGGCATTGAGTTCTGACCCTAAAGCAATTAGACTAGTCCCAAGACAGAGAAGGAAAATTAATGTGATGATGGGTTTGGGCTTGAAAGGAATTCACGTTCAGCATTTATTATCGAGCACTGTCCGACCTAGGTTGTGTAGATCTATATCAGCCCTGACATCACTCAAATGCACCTATTTAGTTGTCAGACCGTGTGATTGCATGATGAGCATGACATGTACACGCTTCTGTATTGATCGCAGAAGGTGTCTTGGTTGCACAGCATCACTGGAAGGAAATAACACCAATGAATTAATTTTACTGGAAGCTACTTTTTTGAGGAATAAAGATCAAGGATGGGCTGTACTATATGAGCAATGGATTGATAAATTACTCATATACTACTGGTGCATTCTGGAGGTCAGCATTTATGAGGACTCACAGGGCAGCAGTTGAAAATCAATTCAAATTTAAGGCTTTATCAGCAAGGTGCTGAGGCACCCTCAACTTTTCAGGTTGTCTCAGCTGAGCCACTGACCTTTCAGAGGTAAATAAAGAATTTTTCACCAATTCAAATAAATGTCAAATCTTCACTTTAGGTTAACGATGTAGTGAATCACCAGAAAAAAAAAGTAATTTCTTCTTTACTTGTGTTTCTGCCCATCTTCACCTCTGACTGGTTATTTTCCCTGTGCTTGTCATTGCAGCAGCTAAGACTTTGCTCAACAAAAAGGCAGATGTCAAGGTAAGGGGTCATCAGATGTCTTGTTCCCACTTCTGGGCCTTCACTCCTCTAGACTTCTTCTTTCTCATGGAACCTCTGCCTCTTCTTTTCTGTTTTTTCTGGCTAATCTCACTTTTGTGCCTACTTTGATTCTTTTCTTTGAAGCTGAATGTTTGTTTCTTGTTTGCTTTGTGTCTTGTGTGTCCTAATCTCGCTGGATTACTATGGTGTTATTACTTGTGATGTGTGGTGACAAGTGGAGATTGTGGGTATGTTTTCTGATGTTGTGTGTCTGTATTAAAGCTGTATTTGCACACCATTTTGTGTGAAAAGTTATAGTCCTACTCTGGATACATATCTGTGAACATGTGTCTTTAGATGTGTGTTTATATGTGTGTGCTTGTGTGTCTATGTGCATGCGTCTGCCTATGTGGCGCCTGCCAGAGCACAAGCCTCACGCAGCACATCCATCTGAAAGCACCCTTTAAGTTGATTTGGCATTATTCAGCTCATTGCCACCTTCTTCATCTCCATTATTAAATGTAACCATCTGTCAGCCCTCCCTGTTCGTTTTTTTCATCATTCATCACTCCATTTCTGTCTCTTCCTCCTCTTCCAGTGCTTCCTTTTCCTGCTCACCCCATCTGGTCTTTAACCCCTCATTCCTGTTCATCCTTTAATGAAGCTCTCTCACCATCCCACGCTCGCACATGCACACACTGCAGTAACACATCCCACACAAGACTTCCATGAATGTGTCTGTGTGTCCATGCATGATAGTGCGTGACAAAGCTCGGAACATGACGTTCATGCAAACTAATGCGTTTGCTTTTTTCGGCATTGTTCAGTAGAGCTTTGCGCTCACGCGCGTGGACATGCAGGAGTGTGCGTGTGTAAACGTAAATGTGAGTGTGTGTATGAAAACATCAGGTTTGTTAGTCAGATTGAAAAGAGAATGAAAGTGCAAATGAGGGTGTGCGCATGCCTGCACATCGAGCGTGCATAAGCGTGGGTGTCCGCATGTGTGGTTTGCTTATGTGCATGTGCAGCAGTGCGTGCGTGCACAGGCCCCCCCCCCCCCCCCCCCCCCCCCCCCCTTCTCCCTGCTTAGTCGGTTCAGCAGGGAATGTGACTCTGGTTCCAGGAATAGCTGCCAGTCTGGACCCTGGAAACTCAGACGACAGAAATAGACACTTACTTCCACTGCG
>JARJLU010016273.1:0-52913 GCA_030272975.1 Sparidentex hasta | reverse complement strand
AACTCAAATTTACATTTATGAAGGTTTCATAAGGAACAATAATTTTGCACATAATTAATAACTCTATATTAATATGAAGGAGAAATCTATAACTTTAAGATTGATTCTTCTCATATTACAGTTTCACCAACAGATGTCGCCCTTGGCCTATGAACCTGTACATTTTCCCTATTTACAGGAGTATCTGAAGACGGACTTTTCATTTCAGAAATCTCCAATTTACCCGGTTTTCGAAAGTCACCGAAATGCAGAATCATGCAAAGTAAACTTGGCGAATAGGGTAGCGATACTTGACTGCACCTCTGACTGTAGCAAGCCCAGGTTAATCAGAAAAAGCATAGCTACCTTGCTAGCGATTTGAGGACGGATTGCTAGTCGTGTGATCTACCGAATGCTAATGTTAACGGAACAGTCGACTGGCCATGATGAATTGCTTTCAATAATCCATATTCATTCCCACAACGTAAACTAGCTAGCAAGCATCAATAATTTCCAACATCAATCATTTGCAACACTTAACACAGTCTGAACATGGCTATCGTTACAAAGTTTGTTGACGGTAGCAATATTAGCTGGCATGAGCACAGACATGCTTGCAAAGGCTACAAAATGAACATTTTTTGTTTAAAACATTGTCTTACCCGCAAGCGCCGCATTAGCATCATCTCGCTTTCGCTTCTTCTTTCTTTTCTCCGCTCCCGACTCCTGATGCCTTTTCGAGGCCATGTTAAAACAGCTGTCAAACGTAACTGAGGTTGAGGCATAATCGAACAGACCACTGGGACGTGGGGGGGGGGGCACCAGGAGGAGACAGGGGAGAGGGCAGCAAGATTCATCGTTTTCTCCAGCAAATTGTCATAGATGTTGCTTTTGTACTGCTTTATACATGTTAACATGCTTCATTTAATATTTATTTATAGTTACTAGTACCTAGACAATCATGGTGATTTTTCACAAGCCTGATTTTTTGGTGCCCCCCCAGGCACTTGGTGCCCTACGCGCTGTGCGTAATGTGCGTGTGCGGAGCTACGGCGCTGTCAACATGTATATCATAAAGTAGGATGAACACTTTTCTGATAATGTCAACAAAAACTGAACATGTATAAGATTTAAAAAAGCAGAATTGATGGCACAGCTGTTGTACTGCACTGCATGCAATCAAAAACAATATGACTAATAGCAATGGTTATGTATAGTATTATTCCTTTAATAATATTGCAAGGTAGTACCCATCTAGTGTGATTTATTATGCCTGACCCACCTTACTATGTTTCCAGTGTCACTGTGGTTCACTCCGTACTCCTGGCCTGCAGCATCACTGATGCTCCACAACACTATGCTCCTACTGAAGGTTCCCAAATATGTGCAAGATGATATCACCTGTTAGGGACATTTGTTTAGTATGACTGCTTGAAAAAAATCGCATTCATCATGTGTTTTCAGTCTCGCTATTGTCTACTCAGCACTCCCGGCCTGAAGCATGCAAAATAGAGTTGTGAAGTGGCATCACTGCACCTATATTTAAATATCAAATAAGAACTGACAGCTTTAATATAGTAGGCTATTATATAATTGTATGGGCTGCAATATTTAACAAAAATAGCTCTCTTAAGCTTGAAACACACTGACGATGGTACTGGGTGAGACATTATGAGTTCAGTTCATAATTAAAGTCCTCATATCATAAGCTTCACCCATCAATCCGCAGCCTCAGTGATATTAAATTGATGTTTAACTACAATCACACTACCTACACATTAACCTCCCTACTAGTATGAATTGACAGCGTTTGATTAAGTTGTATTTAGAGAAGGGAATTTACAATTTAGCCTGTCACATGTGTTGCTATCGTTATACAGCATGTTAGTTTAAACATTTATCTGTTAATATTCTCTGAATCTTCTCATCTAGACGGGGACAGTACGCCAACATACATAATTACTCATGTCAATTTAATTCTGATGCACTGATGATGTGAAAATGTCATTCTTTAAACATTTTACCTTAATCAAGTGTTGCTCCGACCGTGTGCTCCATAAGAATTACATTGAGTGGAAGTTAGCGAAAGCTAACTTCAGGGAACTTTTGCGGGGCTCCACGCTCCGCCATTGCTGTGAAAAAACTGAACCATTGCAGTAAACGAAGGTGGCGCCACTCTCTCTTTCTGAATGACTGTAGTTTAATCCAAACCGCGAGCGGACCAGGACAACGTGACGCAGGCGAGCTTCGTGGTGAGTAAGCTAATTGCTGAGAAGCTGAAACCTAGTGCTGACGGTGAATTTGTGGAGTGCCTCGTTGCCGCTGTGGAGCTGCTCGCGCCAGAAAATTAAAGCTGTTCCTAAGTGTCCGTTTGTCTCGGAGAACCGTCTGAGATCATATTAATGACATGGTACAAGACATTGAGAAATCATTGAAGGATACTGCAAGAGATTTGGAAAGACTCGGCTCCACTCAAGAGTGACTGACCCAAACCTAAACAACCAGGTGAGAGTAGCGTCGTCATCACTGCCACCTGACATCAGAGGTCTCACCAAGGAGAATTGGTTCCAGCCATCGCATTAGGTCACACTGATATGATAATGATACTAATTATAACTTTAAGTTTCTTTTTTTCCACCTCAGGTTGACAGTAGACAAAGTTATAATGTATCTCAAATCATTTCAGAGCATTTTGATGTGAAAATAAACAAGTGCGGCCCTCTAAAATCTCATATCAGCTTCAAATCACTCGAAAAATGACATCGGAGCTATATTCAGCCTGCTTTCAAAAGAAAACTCCATGTTTCCACTCAACAATTTTACCTGAGATTGATAGTAGACAACCTTATATGAGACAACTCAGATTTGTCTGAAGCTGATTTAGATTTTAGAGGGCTGAATTTTGTTTATTTCACATCAGAATGCTCTGAAATGATTTAAGGTACCTTATGCTTAAACTGCTAAACATGAGTGAAAAAACCCCCAACAGGAACAGAAAATTAATTGGATTGAAACGCTAAGATACACTGAGATGGATAAATGGTAATTGATAATGGTCAAAATATATATGTTATTGCAATTAAGTTAAAAAGGCCATAAAAATTATGTTGTGAGCTGCTTACTTTAAAAAAACAAAAAGTGCTCCCCACTCTAAAGATGATATCACACACTGTAGCTCATGCACTACACACGCATTCTTCAGATACACAAGCTGGAGAAGTAACAGAGACAAAGATGAAGAGGTCCCCATAAGAATGAATGGGAAAATGCCTCCCAAACCCCTGCGATTTTAGAAAAAACTGTAATTGTTAGGGCCAAAATATCTACATGGTAAGTGAGGGGAGACATCGCTGAACTTGGTCATGTCGTTTTTATTTCTGGAAAGTGATAAATGAGGGCAGAAATGCGAGAGACAGATGAGGTACTGCCTGCTCTCCTCCAGAAATTCAGGTTCAAATTAACATTGTGTCAATTTCCCATTTGTGTCAATGTTACTTTTTTTTTTTTTTTTAGAAAAATATGAAAGACTGAAACACAAGGCTGAAAGAGCTGAATGTTTTGATAGCTGAACATTTCCAATAGCTGAACGTATGCTTAAGTTATAGCAGAATGAAATTTGAAAAATTCCCCATAAGAATGAATTGGAAATATTCAGCTTTTTCTGCAAAATTTTGCCCAAAGTATAAAAGTTAGAAAAAGGAAGCAGTAATGTCCTTAAAAAGCTGAACATTTTGATACTTTCTATAGCTCAATATTTGTAGGAGAAGAAGCGTGCCGAAAAACATATGGAAGCATAATAAATTCCAGAAGAACAATAGTGTGAATGCTGACTCAGCCTTCACACTAATAATATTTGAACACACACAAAGCATGGTGCATTGACACCACGCAGCTAATGAACATACACTTAGGAAATAATAATGTGCCACCTACACTGACAGAGATTTTCGTGGCCCAGGTAGTAAAGCCCACTGTGAAGGAGGGAGGGTGATTAGTGGGACCCATGGCTGAGTGCCTGTTGTTGGCTGTCCTCTTGTGTCCGCACCACCCTGAGTGGCCTGGTAGTCTGATGTACAACCAGTGAGAGGGAGGGAGCTCAGTTGGCCACAATGAATTTTGTGTTTAATCAGAGTACAATAGAGACAATATTTAGTTATCTAACATCCTATTTCCCAGCAGTATATTCAGTGTGGTGTTAATGGATTGATACCGTGTTTTATGAGGGGATGGATGGTATGAAAAATGAATGAAAACCAATATTCATCAATTAACATTTACTTTTTGACTACAATATAATTTGATGCAAATTTAATACAATTCAACTTTTAATACACAACTGTTTGTCATAGATCCGTCCTTGATGAGATCTTGCCAAACAGGTGGACTGGACAGAGGGGTTTCGTTGAATACCCTCCACGTTCACACACGTCCTCACACCACTAGACTTTTTTTATGGGGGATACCTAAAAGACAAAGTCTACTCCATGAGACCTGCAACAGTTGCTGAATTGAGAGCAGCCACTGAGCGTGAATGCACGCAGATACCAAGGGAATTGTTTCGTGATGTGTGCAATTCCATTGCTTCACGTTGCCAGCAGTGTCTGGAATAGAACGGAAGCCAGTTTGAGAACAGGCAGTGAATTGTTAAGTAAAGTGTGATGCACTAGAATTAAATGAATTGCAACTTTTAACATAAAACTATTACTCATTACTTAAAATGATTTTAGGTAAAATGTATTTCAGCATTTATGATGCAAATGATAACATCATTCTGTTCAATTCGAAGAGCATTTTTTTAGTACCTTGCTGTTCAACCCACCACCATTTTTGTTTAAGAAGCTATTAATATATATTCAAATATGAGATCTGCAGCTTACTTTTTCTCATGCAACTATAGCCAGATAAAGTATAAATGCATGTGTTTATATTCACCAGAGTAAATGACATGACAAATACAATTACATGCCAGTACCCAAAAATTGTGGGGTAAAACCCTAAAACTTCCTATGATTTTAAGTGATTCCTACACCCATGCACAATACTGAATATTGACCTGCTGCTACAGTTTGTAGGCTTATTGTCCATTGTATCCTTCCTTGATAATTAGACCTACAGATGCAGATTCAGTCTGATTCACAGTTCTGTTTGGGCTAGTGTTATATTTGGATCTAAGCTCTAACACTACCATTTGCTGTGTAAATACTGGGCTGAGCTGATGTTACTTCCATAATTATTGTACTGTTGACAGTTGTTAATTTTTTTTCATGTGATTTTTGTTTATTGTTGCGGTCGTTGTAGGGGTCGGTGGTTGACTGTTATTGATGTTGTTTGAGTTGTTGCAGTTGTTTCTGTTTTACACTGGGGTCATTTTTAGGCCTGGTTGTTGTTGCTGATTTGTTGTTGTGATGACTTGTCACAGATGTTGTGTGTTTAGTTGATACTGATGTCATTCTGTGTAGTTGCTAAGTATTAACTTGGGCCACATTGCAGGAACTCTTCGCTGTTAAGTAGAAAGTCTTTGATAGTGAACTTATCAAACTTTGGATGACTTGTATTGCGTTAGTAAGCTGGATTAGCCATGCATTCCATCCAGACTTTGAGCTCAGAACACCAGAACTTTGTGATGACTCAAGAAGATTTCTGTGCAACACAATACATCGATGATGTAATGTTGAAACTGATATTTTTACACATTTTGTTTATAATTTTTGATTTATTTGATGAACAAGATGTATATTAAATTCTTTAATATTGCACCTGTAATATATTCAACAAATTAGCTAACATCACCAACAGAATGTGAAGAAACAATAGTGTTGACATTATATCAATAACAGCTATGTTCTGCAGTGACATCTACTGAGTAGTAAGTTAATCAGCTAGCCTCGACCATTTTTGACCTCATGAGGTGACAAATAGCCCCTGTAGTTTTATCCGAGAGATGTAAAAGCAGTGAGTTTGCGACTTAGTCTAATAAGTAAACAAATTATATGTTGGCATTCAAGCAATTTGGGAAACACCAGAGCCCCTGGCCCTATACGATTAATATTATGTGTGGTAATTTGATTAATTGCAATTTTTTTGGTCATGTCTACTCACATTCTGTAAATAAATTATGGAAGGTTTTTGTAAACTAACAGTTGTATTGTCATTAACTTTAAAATGTGTGTGCGTGGCAGCATTTATTTGCAAATTATCACCACCAACTGACTCACTGGACATAGACTGTTGATATAAGTCTGCCAATGGCCTCTGTAGGAAACAGCTCCTTTATGCCCCACACTAGCCTGCTGATAATGATACCAACCTAAACAAGCCAACAGTTCCTTACCATTTCTTTTGTAGGAATCTAACCATGTTAAGGCTAGTTTGGCTCACCTCAACATGTGCCAAACAAGTCCCAAAATTTAAATCCCAACAAGCAACAAATTTTACAGTGTCGAAGTATAAAACAGCAAATTCTTACTTTCAAAAATTCTGACTTTCAAAAATAGATAGAACAATTGTGAAACTGTCGACAATTGTATAACCAACTAACTATTTTGTAGTACTGAGGTAGGGTCTTATATGACTGTATTGCATCATTGTTTTTTTGGACATGGAGTGTCATGCAGTCTTGATAACAGACATGGCTGTAATTTATAGAAGCTATCATTAATTTTTTGTATTGAGGGAGTCAAGACTTAGACATAGAAATGTTTGGCTCTGGGTGTTTCTGTAACAGTGTCAAACCATAAAGCAGTGTTACCAAACAGCTAACTCAACAGAAGTGCTCTTCTACTATGCGCAGACCAACACACAAGCTGACGAGGATGCACCTCAGTGGTGTTTTTGCCCTCCAACGGGCCTCCAGACTTTATGGGCAGCAGTTTTGTTGTTCTTTCCCAAAGCAAAAAGTAGAGCAGCCTATGGTTTAGGGAACTGACTCCTAATGCCCAACAACATCATAGACAAATTCAGTGGTGTGGCTAAAACCTTGAACAGACATTTTTCTCTTTGTGTGTGATCAATCTGTTATGGCCGCCACACACCGTCCAGACGTCCAGCTGCCATATCCGACCACTTTCCGACCACTCAGCTGCCTCTTGTCTGACCCGTTCGGCAGAAAAGTTGCACTGAAACGCACCGCTTCGATGTGCTGCCTACCCCACAGTAGTGTGTACGTTCTGCGCTTGCGCGAGATGCAATAAGCGGGTGGCGCTTGTGTTGTGAGTTGTAAACGACAGAAAAACAGCTGCATACTAAGCATGCGTCGAGCCCATAACAACTACTCTCGTGTCAGTACTGCAAAACATGAAAAACTGAAAACAAGAACTTACGGAACGGAGCGCATAGAAAAACAATGCGCACACAATATTCCGCCCCTCCCACACACTGCGCTGATTCGCTAGCACACCGCCAATCAGAACGGCCAGTCAGCTGGCACACACCCAATCAGAGAATCCAATGGCTCAGATGTCCGACGGCCCTCCTCCTCAGACTTCACATGCTCAGTCGGAGCCGACAACGTCCACGCGGCTCTGAGAGCTTCCGACGCAGCTGAACACACCAAACATATTTGTTCCTGACCTTGTCCGAGTCTCTCCAAATGCTTCAGACGTCCAACAGTTGGGCCGGGGTGTTCCTGCCTTTAGCCCCAGCAAAGGTCTTTGAACCAAAAGTTCACACAACCTCGGACTAGGGCACCGATAAAGGATTTTTAAGGCTGATGCCGATACAAATATTTGGTGATTTAAAAATCCGATATTCCTATAAATCGGCCTTATATATGTTTTAAAAAAAAAACCCCAAAAAATACAGCAATGTGTAACAAAACATAAACTGTTACAGTTTGTTTTGTTACTGTTCTGTTACATTAGTTATTTGTAGTTATGTATGAGTCCACATTGAAATGATATGATAATGCAGTTTAAAAATAAACTTGTTTGTTTTATTGTCACAACAGAACATCAAAATATATTATAGGGTTTGTGGCGTTCACTAAACCCTAACCTTATTATATATACATATACTGAGTATATGTAGTATACTGAGTATACTTTATATAACACAATGCATAACTGATATTGAGAGAGTAATGTAACCCTTGGTATTAAACATAAAAACTGACAGCAGTAATGCACATAGGTGACAAACAGCCATCAATACTGCACACTGGGAGCTGGTGGTTTTCTAGACAAAGCTTTTGAATGCCTGAAAAATGAACTCTCCCTGTGTGCGTTCTTTCATGAGCAGTAATGTTAATAGCTCCTCTTCTTCGGTCATATCTGTAAACACCATCCAGATAAAAACAACCAGCTGGGCTGTATCGCTGCTGTCTGTAGACTCATCTAACTGCAGTGAGAAACACTTGCAGTCTGCAATGTCTCTGCAAAGCTGCTGTGTCAAATCCTCTGCAATTACTTCACAGTGCTGTGTAACTGTACTTCTTGATAGCTGAAGAGCTTTGATTGATGATAATATTTCTATAATATGAAACAAGGAGTCAGCTACCTCAACAAAGGCCTCTTTTATCATCTTAGCACTTAACAAAGTGAAACAAACAAAACAAAGAATAAATGGAGTCCCTGTCAGTCTGCATGGAGGGAGTACAACCAACCGTATACACAATACCGTACATACCAAACCTTAATCGTGTCCAATTTATTTGTCTTGCTTGAAGTTCTTACATCTTGCCTTGTTACACACTTAATGTGTCACAGCTTATGGATACAGATATGTTGTGATTTGTAACTTTGCTGCTTTATCACAGCCAGAGTTCTTCATTTTTAGAATACGATTTATAGTTTTTATTATTAGGATAAACATCAATGTTGGACCAAATGTTACCAAGACAAACAAAGTTTAGAAGGGAAGGGAAATAAAGGTTAAAAAAAAAAGTTTGGAGAAGGAAATAGGCCGGGGAAAGAGGTAGAAGAGGAGTAAATGGAGTAAAAGCAGACCAGGGTAGAAGGATTATATGGAGTTAGAATTTGAAGGGAGACGGAAAGGCATGAATGGTGAAAAAGGAATAAAAAGGGAAAATAAGAGGAAGGGAAGAAAAAAAGACATGGAGACAACAAGTGAAGGGGGAATGGAGGAATAGAGGGTGAAGAGATAGTGAAGAAAAGAAGAGAGGACAGTGTGATAAAAGGGAGAAAGAGAAGAGGAGGAGACCTGATACCTGATATTCCTCCAAACCTGCAGCTTCCTCTGCAGCTCAGACTGATCCAGTTGGCTGTTTCACTCCCCAGTCTTCCTCCATCGCCTTACTCTACACCCTCTTTTCTTTCTTCTGAGTCATCAAAGGCCCAATTAGAAAGTTCTCCCTGCCCTACAATGCTCAGTGAACATAATATAACAGTAGCTCATAGGCAGTGACTCAATCCAGCCTTACACCTACAGGCACTCCTTCCAACAGCATGCCTAAAAGTTAAATGAGAAGGCTGTTGTTTATCTGTATTTTCTATATTTCGATTTTGACTTGAGTCTTCCCTGTTTTTTTCAACTAAAGATGGGCATTGTAGTTTTTAGAAAATGTTAATTAAACAGGATGAAATTTTACATTTGTAGGGGACTATGTTCAGTGCTGAAATATTATATTATTAAATATGAAGTATTATAGTATATTGTGTGCTTTAGTGAGTTTTTCTGGCAGCAGGAAAGTGAATGTGGGATTGAGTCAAAATAAACAACAAACAGTGAACACTGTGTTTACTTTAATGAAGGAACATGTTACCCACCATGAGGCTCCCTGGTGTATTTTTAAACGTGTTGGGCACTGTGGAGCTCATTGGTACAGAGGAAGATGATGTATCAGACTTTTGATAGACTGGGTCTTATCCTGGCATTTTTGCTGACTACAGAACTAAATGTTTGATATCTGCAGTCTCATCTTTTAACATTACAACATTATGTTCTGTAGTATTCAAAGGACTACAGCACTACTATATCAGTGTTTTTCTTTCTAGAGGGTTTTTAAAAACATTGTATGCTTTCACACCTTATGGCCTTACCCCTTGCCACTGGTTTCCATTCTTATCTGTACAGATGAAAAGGGAACCTGCAGGGACAACGAACTTGCTTTATTTTGGCCCTCTACATTTAAACACCTTTGCACTTTGAGAGATTGTTTTTAATGACATGTGATTGTAAACACAATTTGCAGTAAACAGTTTAACTCATATAAACATACTGATCCTTCACTATGAGGGGAAATATTACAGTAACATTCTTGTAGCCCATAAAAGGATACAAATGTTATTTTTTGACATCAGCTAAAGGATGAAACCCTGACAAATCTCAACTCTACAAAGGTGACGTCTGATAGAAGGTTGTCCCCCAACAGTGAGACAGAGCTGTTCATGTCACCTTTGTGTTGCGATCAGAGTTGGTGTCTTACATATACATATGTATGTCGTAACACGCCCTCCTTTTTTTCATTTCTCCTTCCAACATTGCCCACCGTCTGCTTCTGGAAACAGAAAAAAACACAACATGCATCTCCATCCTCTTTGTTTCTATGGCAACACAGTAATGACGAGAGGAGATAAGAGGAGCAGTGGCCTTCTCCAGCCCGCCTCCACGATGGAAAGCAGAACAGAAAGAGACAGAATGAGAAAAAAGATACAACTGTGAGCAGGAAAACAGTCAGTTTGGAAACAGAAAGAATGAAGGACAGACAGAGTCCTAGATGATGAGAGAATGAGAGGGAGAGAGAGAGTAAGGTAAAGGGAGGCAGGCAATCCCTGCATCTCTTGTACAGGATGGGGTATCTATGGTAACCTCGGCTGGTTATCAGAAAATTTAAGCTCCTACTGTTTGACTCCATTCTGCCCTGCCTTAGCCTTAAAACACTATTTATCTCCCTCAGCACACAATTGCATATCTAGCTATTTGTCAGTTTTGTTGTGTAAGTGTGGTGTTGGTGTCTAACTCGGGCAAAAAAATGTGTTCAGCACACATGCAGGCAGAGAGACAGACAGACAGAGACAGGGGCGGACAAAATGAGACATCACGCCTAGACCCAATATTTGCTGTGGACGTTGTCTGTAATGAAAATCTTGCAAGTGTGTAATTTCACAATAGTGGTTTTGTGTGTGAGGAGGGGGTGAGGCAGAAAAGACGGCTTGCTCAATCAGCAGTGGAGGGAGGTGTACATAAAGGAATGGCGTGTTGGTTGGGAGGAGGGTGAGTGGGGTAGGTTGCCTGTTTGCTCTATTGAGAGTGAGATGGAGGCAAATACAGAGAACCACCTGTCTGCTCGACTACACTGCAGAGAGAAAGCAGGCGTTGCATGTAACTACTCAGATGTGTTTGTGTTGAGCAGAGCCGTGACTGTGCATGAGGAGGATGCAGGAGACAGGCTGTTTATCTGTCTCAGAGCAGCAGCAGAGGAAAGAGAAAAAGAAGGGAGGCAGCGGAGGACTGTTTATTGAAACACTGATTTTAGCTGGACAGTACCAGTTTATTCATACCATAATAAACATAATGATTTGGATGTCCTCCTCTGATGTTTCTGATCTGACACTATGCTGTTTATTGACATTCGTATCATGTATATGAGCAACACATTTCTCAACTAGTTTAAATGAGACAAACAGACTCAAATTCACATTATTGATTCAGTTTTTAGCCAAAGATATAAGATAAAACTAGGCCCCCCCTACGCAACTCGGACTCCGCGCACTGCAGAGCTTACGGAAGTTGGCCCCAAAGGATGACAGGCTCGGGGCAAAAGTGAGGACACAGGCCAACGTCTGAGCTGTGGTATTCGCTGTAATGGGAAGTGCACTGGAAGTGCAAAAGGCTGAATGTGTGCCGATTTGGATTTGTTGTGCTAAGCCACACCCACATTGACCAGTAATGACCACCTTCAAGATATGGTCTCAGGATTGGCCCTACATCATACCGACCAAGTTTTGTAAAAATCGGTGTAGCAGTTTAAGAGATATAAACTTCCCATCTTTTTAGTGCCCCCCAGTGGCCAAAATTCACCAAATTTGGTTCATCCCTTTCCAGTGTCATGGCAAGGAACTCAAATTTGGTGTTAATAGCATTTAGTTTGACCGAGACATCAAACAGTTTACATTTTTATAGCTAGCTACAGAAATTTGTTTAATAATTTGCGCATTTTTTGACTGAGCAAAATTCTTTTGATAACTTAAGATCAGGTCCAGCTGAAGAGTGTACGTGCCAAGTATCACACAGATCAGACAAAATCACAAGGAGGAGTTTGAAAAAGCACGTTTTGCATATGTGGCAATTTAGCGAATGAAATGTGCAGCAGAAGCGGGCGTGTCCTATGTCAGAAAACCCAGCTCTATTCAGGGAACATATGGATATAGGTTTTGCGAATGTGTTATTCAAAACGTAGAAGTTACAGGCATAAACGCGATTGCATCCATTATAGCGCCACCTAACGGAGTACATTTGCATTTTTTGGTATGGAAGAACTGTGTTCTATTCTATCTGTACCATATAAAGTTCAGCATAATAGTTTGGCTGAAATTAATATTTGTTGTTTATCTTGTAATAAGCCACACCCACACTGACCAGTCATGACCACCATCAAGATATGGTGTCAGGATTGGCCCTACATCATACCGACCAAATTTTGTAAAAATTGGTGTAGCCGTTCAAAGGATGTAAACTTCCTTTATATTTAGTGCCCCCTAGTGGCCAAAATTTGCCAATCCCTTCCCACTGTCATGGCAACCAAGGATCTCAAATTTGTGGTGTTAATAGAATTTAGTTTGACCGAGATATCAAACAGTTTACATTTTTATAGCTAACTACAGAAATTTGTACATTCCTAATTTGCACATTTTTTTGACCGAGCACAATTATTTTGATAACTTAAGATCAGGTCCAGCTGAAGAGTGTACGTGCCAAATTTCACGCAGATTGGACAAAATCCCAAGGAGGAGTTGGAAAAAGTAGGTTTTCCAGTTTTTGAGATTTAGTGAAAAAAACTTTTAACCAGAGAAAAATAAAAATCCTTACAATTACAATAGGGTTCGTAGCACCGCTGGTCCTATGCATACACATTCCCTCAGCCCCTCGGGCTTGGCCCCCTAAAAATCCTTACAATTACAATAAAGTTCCTCGCCTCTTGGGCTTGGCCCCCTAATAACACTAACAACAGCATGTGATGAAACAACTGTATTGGGGTTATGTCAAAGACATCTATGTACTGTTTTGCAGTGATGTCTCCTTGCTAACCTTAACCCCTCCTGTCTCCTGAGACTACTATGTACCTCAAGAGGTGATAACTGACAGCCATTGTAGTTTCAGCTGGGAGATGTGTGAGTGGCAAGTTCTCTACTTTTGCTAATAAGTAAACAAAATGATCTACAAAATGTCAATGAAATAAAATAAATATTTATGGGGCACCCTGGTATCTCAGTTGGTAGAGCATGCACCCCAGCATGTGTCCTCACTGCAGCGACGCATCCCATTTCAGTCTAAGAGTGAGTCACAGCAAGCAGTAAATCTTCCCCATATAGTTTAGAATTAGAAATTTGAGCCTTTCCCTATCTGACAAAAAATTATATTGGAATAAATGGTTGAATATGAACAATTATTAATATTATTAATATTTTTAGAATGCAGTTTTTTTCAAATGGTGTTCCATAGGAATGTGTTATCATAGATTATGATTGAAATAGACAATTATACAACAAGTAATGAATTAATTTATGATTAACTATATCCTCTAGTCGTGACCATTTGCTCCTAATATAGAGGCAAAATCTATACCCTGATAAATACTTTAAAAACCCTTGAGGGAACTAAAAACAAAATGTGCAATGTGATAGGATACCACATGCTGCAGATTTTTTCTATTTTGCACCAATATACAGAATACAGGTGGGCCTTGTAATTTTGGTCAGTCTTTTGGTTTGCCTTGGACACAAAACGTTTGAAAACCACTGCTGCGGACATACTGCTGTTTTAGAACTTAGCAACTTGCCAGTCTTCTTCTGTATCCAAAATAATTCAGTGATTGCTGTGGATACAGTAGATGGCTGGAAATTCAGTGTTAACCTCTAACCCCAGTAACTTCTAAATAACATCAACTTATCAAGATGGGAAACTAATGAGCAGAAGTTAAGGACTGTCTCAAAAGTCCCTGCAAATTGTAGTTCCCTTTTTGCTTAAGGCGTTGTGGTCAAAATTATTATCAATTTTAGCTATTAGCTATCCAGGCTGTGAAGAGATCATACAACAACATACAATGTATGGTGAGATTTCTCTCTTTTTTTTGACTTTGGACTGACACAAGCTGTCTTTTCCTCCTTGTTTCCAGTCTTTTTGTAAACTAATCATCATCTTCTCTTACTCTTAGCAGAAAACTAAAAAGAGTATTTCCCAAAATGATTTGTACATGATTACTTGGAAAGCAAACCCATGCAATGCCTGATTTAAGAGTACAAACTGAACACTAAATATTATGGATGTACTGTATATTGCTTTGATTAAAATGGCTAAATCAGACAGAGCACACTCAACTAGATATTCTTTGACAGTTTCATAATGAACCCCTTCCTAGACACAGGTCGACAACACTTAATTCACTTTTTTGTTTTAAATTCTTTTTAACTTTTTATCTGATGGAAACCTGTTGTGTCCCCATCCAGTTCCCATTAGAAACAACAGTTTTGGTCTCTTTTAAATGAAATGTCTTGGAGATCCACTGATATAATTTTTTTTAGATAAAACTTGATTTAACAGGTCTGCAAAATTCATGGCATTTCACAGATTACAGTTTCTTTGAAATAACCACAATAATTACCTCAACATTAATTGAAAATTACCCTGATGATGATTTATCTGTTGTAAAACAATAAGCAGTTTATAAATAGCTGTTAAAATCTTTAAAATCTATCCTCGAAACTTCCAACTAGTTGTTACATTACTTCTGTGTTATTGTTCGCATTTTAATTTTTGAACTAGTTTCTATCTAATTGGTGAGACTGTAAATGGTTATTAAACATGCTACAGTTTACTGATTTGCAGAAGTTAGGCATGAATAGCCGGAAATGAATCTGCAACAACTTACTTCAGTTGAGTTGCCTGCCGAGGGGAAGTTAGACAGAAATGAAATGTCATGATCAGCAGAAATTAAGCAGGAACCAGCTAGTGGTTTCCTGGACATGTATTTAAGACATTACCAACTATTTATCAAGTGCTTATTAGAAAATAACAGCATGTTATTCTTAAATAAGTGATAATAATTGTGGTAATTTGGGATGAATTTTCTAGACCCACATAATGGAGTTATTTACACTTCTGTTATCTCTCATTATCTCTCTCTCTCTCATTGGGTGCAAAAGCCACTGCAGATGACAGCTGCAGGGCCCATTTGTGTGGATGTATACAGTTGGTCTTCCAACAACAATAATAAGTACCAAGTAATTTAGTGACGCTCATGTCTGGGAAATTAACTGGTGATTCATTTACTGCCATTTCTGCATTACTGATGCACACATCTTATTATAGGCATACTGTGGCATTAAACATTTCTCTTCATACTTCTCCTGGGTAGTAAGATATGCAAGCTTGGTTTCCTTGTGGCTTTATGTCAGCTTCGTTATTTTTATCTGTTTAGGTTATTTTTTTCTCACTAAAGACTCCTCTGTTCCTATGTCCGGAAACTTGTGGTAATTTGTCAGCATCTCTGTAATCATTTTGAGACTAGCAAACAGGTTGTGGCCTGTCACTCTGTTGCATCTACTTTCAGCTCTCACAGTGGTGAGACTGGGATCAGAGCTCTGTATCACACTTGGTTGTGTGTGTGTGTGTGTGTGTGTGTGTGTGTGTGTGTGTGTGTGTGTGTGTGTGTGTGTGTGTGTGTGTGTGTGTGTGTGTGTGTGTGTGTTTGTTTACTGAAAGCCTAATGAACAGTGTCTTATTATGTGAAGTTTATATGTTTCAGTGATTAATGCTTTTGCTAAATTGATTTTCCACATTGTTTCACTATTCAATCACTGTTCACTTAGAACTACATCAAATGTCACCACAGCTGATAAAGACTACTCTATGTAACTCTAACAGCATTTGGCCATACAGTGTTTGGAGGTTTTGTTTAGGCTTTGTGTTTACCCAGGGCAGGTTAGCTTGGGATATGTTTCTTTTTGTCTTTCCAGTGGACTTCCAGTAAAATGAATACCTTTTACTACTCTGGCTCTGTTTACATTTACAATATATACTGTAAGTGTTATATAGTGGCAGACTAATATCTTTTTTCACTTTCTCTCTCCTCTCCAGCCCACAGGTTACATGGAGACGTCATTGTCCTACAGCTCCATAGAGGACCTGCAGCTCCTCTCATGGGACAATGCTCCAAAGTACTGCGTCCAGCTCAGCTTCCCTGGTGGCACTGTCCTCCTACAGGTAATGCATGTCTCAACAGTCTGTTTTTTGCTTGTTTAGTACACTATATATTATGGTCTTTGTAATCAGTAGGGATGTAACAATAAACAGAATCTCAGGCGAAAAAAAAATGCTGCAATATTGTTGTGGGAATGTGATATAGACCAACCTATCATGTGGTTAATTTGCTTGTAAAGTTCATGGGTCAAACAAGGGAAATCAGTATGAACACATTCTACCATGGCTCCTTGTCATTTAATCTTTGTGTTTGGATAACAGAGGATGCAATCATACCCACCCTACACCACCTCTGGATGGTTGGTTTTGTTCTCAGTGCGTGACTTAAACTGCTATCTTACACAGATGTCTGTTTTTGGCGATGTTTGAGCTGTAGTAACATTTCGACCTCTTCACTCATTCTCCGGAGCCACTTTTCGCTACAAGGGTGACTCTAGTCTCGTTAGCTAGAGCAAGCAGGCTGATGGTCTGCAGGAGCGTGCTGCCATACTGCTGCTCAACCACCTGTCCTGTCTGCATCACCTAATGAGCCCAAAGGTGCAGCAGTGACAGCCATGCAGTATGTTTACCATCTGGGAATCAACGGCTCACAATCCAGTGCATTAGCTCGACCACTTGCTGCTCATTTTTAAAAACCTACTGCAACCAGAAGACCTCTGAACACACAGTTAAGAAGGAGTAACGTGTCAGTTATGCAGACTGTTTAATAACATACTGGTAATACTCGACTTACTATCCCAAAAACGGCTGTAGTTCATTTTGTGTTTGGTGCCATTAGCAGCTCTTTCACATTACACATACATTTCATTTATTGTGAATAAGAAAAATACATTATGCATGTTTGGAGTTAGTAATTAAAATTATGATTTTGTCATGCTGAGTTCTGGGTATACAGTATCTCCCAAAAGTGAGTATATTGCATATATATATGAGAATATTTTATTATATCTTTTCATGAGACAACACTGAAGATATGGCTCTTTACTACAAAGTAGTCAGTGTACAACTTGTATAACGGTGTAAATTTACTGTCCCCCCCAAAATAACAATGCACAGCCATTATTGTCTGAACTACTGGCAACAGAAGTGAGTACACCCTTAAGTGAAAATGTCCAAATTGGGCCCTATTAGCCATTTTCCCTCTCCAGTGTCATGCAACTCGTTAGTGTTACAACGTCTCAGGTTTGAATGCGGAGCAGGTGTGTTAAATTTGGTGTGATCACCGTCACACTCTTTCACACGGGAAGTTCAACATGGCACTTCATGGCAAAGAACGCTCTGAGGATTTGAAAAAAAGAACTGTTGCTCCACATGAAGATGGCTTAGGTTGTAAGAAGATTGTCAACACCCTGAAACTAAGCTGTAGCGTGGTGGTCAAGACCATACAGTGGTTTAACAGGACAGGTTCCACTCAGAACAGGCCTCGCCATGGTCAACCAAAGAAGTTGAGTGCACATGCTCAGCGTCATATCCAGAGGTTGTCTTTGGAAAATAGATGTATGAGTGCTGCCGGCATTGCTGCAGAGGTTGAAGGGGTTGGGGGTCAGCCTGTCAGTGCTCAGACCATATGGTATCCATAAGGAAGCCTCTTCTAAAGATGATGCAAAAGAAAGCCTGCAAACAGTTTGCTGAAGACAAGCAGACTAAGCGCAAGGTCTCTAACATTCACCAACTCTGTGATGTCATCATGGAGGAGTGGAAGAGAATTCCAGTAAAGCTGAACCTGTGAAGCTCTGGTGAACTCCATGCCCAAGATGGTTAAGGCAGTGCTGAAAAAAAATGGTGGCCACACAAAATATTGACACTTTGGGTACGATTTGCACATTTTCACGTAGGGATGTACTCACTTTTGTTTGCAGCGGTTCAGACATTAATGGCTGTGTGTTATTTTGAGGGGACAGTAAATTTACACTGTTTTGCAAGCTGTACACTCACTACTTTTCATTGTATCGAAGTGTCATTTCCTCAGTGTTGTCCCATAAAAAGTTATGATAAAAAATGTGCAGAAATGTGAGGTGTGTACTCACTTTTGTCAGATACTGTATCAGCGGTGAAACAAAAACAAAACAAATACACGATCTCTGCCTGAATCTGCCAGTATAATCAGGCATCAATTATGTTGTACTAGGTCATTTAAGTATGAACTTTTGCAAGTTCATTGTATTCACTATCCACAATGTATCCAAGATTGAATATCTCGGGACAAAGCATAGGACTGCTAACTGGTCACTGTTTGGTCAGTGACCTATGGTAATTGATCAGGATGCAATTCATAAGCTATCCCTATAGTAGGAATTTGGGTCCTGATTACTCCCTGTGGGTATCTTTTTCAAGGAGTAGATCTGTGGTGAATTTGGTTTGTGCTACTATTATGATCAAAAAAGTGTGAGAGTAATGAATCAGACTCAGTACAGTCCTGGAACCTATCACCTTAAACTATGTACTTTCTGAGCTCTGAAAAACTTCTCTGAAATCCTGAGAAAATGTCCTAGCCACATTAACCAGAGCCACTGGGTGAGCACAATGGTACTGTTACCCATTAGCCCAATGGACTCTGATACACAATTCAATCACTTGTCCAGGGAGTACCCTGCCCTCGCCCTGAGACAAGGCTGGGATTGGCTCCAGCAGCAACACCCCGCAACCTGATGGAAAGGGATAAGCGGTTATGGACAATGACATGACATGACATGACACAATTCAATCCATTATGGTGTCAACAGTGCCAATGCCTGCTGCCAGCTGTTTGGTCCACTGCCAAGGCAATTGAGTTTGTGGCTCAAAGGAAAATATCAGCCAGAAATCCCTGTCCTGGAGTGTGTATGGAAACCAGCTATGGAAACAACCTTTGAAAATGATTTCACTGTCATGGAAAACTAAGGATGGTGAAGGTTTCGAGATCAAGATAGAAAGTCAACCTGAAAACTCAGTGCAGCACAGTTTTCAGGGCAGCACAGGGCAACTTCCTGTTTGGCTTTTAGAGTAGTGAAAGACAAATTGATTTCCAGTGTGTAATGCTAAGCAGAGCTTACAGAAGTGAATGAGATGTAGCAATTTAATGAATTAATGTAAGTTATGTATTCTTTCTGTGTGGCCCGGGACCATATGACCCACGGACTGGTACCGGCCCGGGGGTGGGGGACCACTGCTATAGCACACCCAGTTAATGTAAATGGTCACTGCAGTGGGTGATGGGGTCACAGAAAATAATAGCTTGTTTGTAGGGGTGTGCATCTCTCTCTTATAAAAAGATCCGATTTGTGTCTAGATACATGGGCTATGATACAATTCATGTGTCATGCTTTGTATTATGGACTGATTCTATACAACTCTGTATAATTCGATAAAATCAGATACAATTCTTTGTTTCATATGAACATTCATTTTCTAAATAAATAATGCAAGCGGCATTACCTTCAGGTACACATATGATAAAAGACCGGGCAATCCAATTATGTATGTCTTTATCTTAATCTTCCCATGCCTCAGTGTATAAAAAACACACCTTTTGTCTCATCCTGGATCAGAGATAGAATTATCCTGTTGTTCAGATTTCCACGAGCAGGGTTTCTCTGAGCTGACTCTGTCTGCATTGGATCTCTCCGTACTGGACGTCCCTGACTGTCTGTATCCTCTCCTTCCTAGTAATAATCAGTGTATAAAATCACACCTATGATTAACAGTCAGACAAAAGTATGTGATATGTCTGGACATCTTTGTCCACCTAACTACAACTTTCTTAGCGCTCTGAGGTACACAGGTGGTGGTGGGGGCAATGCAATATTTTATAAGAGCCATCTCAGCCGAGCAACATTTTCTGCTGTTTTATGTAATCTTTTGGGTATGAAGTACCATTGTGTTGAATTGTTATCTCAGACCTCCTAGACCATGTACAGATTTTGTGAATGAATTCTATTAGCTGCTTTCCTCTGTTTTACTGAAGATTGACAAGATCATTATGAAGGGTGATTTCAGCTTTCATAAACTAATAACCCATCTGATTCACTTGCCACTGACCTCTTCAACATTGCTATATCATTTAACCTTTTGTAACATGTTTCTTGTCCCAAACATAACTGTGGGCCCACAATTGATCTGGTTTTCATGCATGGCCTGTTCACATGACTGATCATGACGGTATTATTTTTGATACAATTTCACAGTCTGAATTGGCTTCTGAGAAATAGTTTGGACAGACTTGCATCCTTGAAGAGCACTCTGGTGCTAAATTATCAGCTATCATCTCAATTTTATCTAACACACTCATTGTTGAACTCAACATTGAAACTGTTAGCTGGTTTATATGAGTTTATTTAAAGGAGGGACAATGCACATATGTGAACATGAGCACCATAGTCTATTGTGTAAATGTGCCAAATTTAACCATACAGGTTAATTTTCAACTGCAGCACCTGGCAGGTTGATTGGATTAAAAAACAAACATAACACATAAGCACAGCCAAGTATAATAACACAACCTTTACCGCAGACCATGACTGCTGACCCTGGCAGGTTGATAGTATATGAAAACATAATGTATACACATATGAGAACAATTTATCATGTAGCAAGTACTTTAATGATCAGTGCTACTTAGCTCTGATATTATAGCGCATTCAAAACCAGCGAGCCCTGGCTATCAATACATCCATTGCTATATACACAGTCCTATGAGAGGCCATAAAATATCCTGTAGGAAAGCTGAACGGAGATAGAAAAAGACAAGCCTCCATGTTCACTACCTTCAGGTGGTGGAGATATTAAACAGGCTGAATCAGCTCATCTAAGATGTGAGAGTGTCTTCCTGTGCTCCTATCCAGTGTCCCTCAAGAGTCAATCCTGTACTCCCAATACATGCTACCTCTATGTAATCTGTTAAACTCAGCATGTGATACATCTTACTGCTAAGAATCTTGGTATACTGTTTGACTAACATTTGAACTTCGAACCTCGCATTACTTGTCCAGTCCTGCTTCTTTGAGTTGAGAAACCAATGCTAATAGCCAACCACATAAAACTTGGAGTACACACATTAATCGTTAAGACTACTTTAACTCCCTCATTACAGGCATCACTCAGTCCTCATTAGCATGTTTCAACTGGTCCAAAATGCAGTAGCTAAGTTGTCAACAAATGCTGGTTCTCAGGCACACATCACCCCAGTCCCAGTCTGGGACCCCAAAATCAGCAATATCTTATAATAATTGTTTTAAACTTGCATTATTATTGTCTGCTACTCAACTGTTCAGTGAATCTATAGTCTTCAATTAGTTAATTAAAAGTGCAGGTCTGGCTCACAAATGGCGGATAGGCTTATTGGCATTAGCAGTAGCATCTTTTAAAAAGACAAAATGGCAACACTCAGTTTCAGTACATCCTGACAGAATTTTAATATGTTATATGTTCAACAAAAACGGTTGAACTCCTTCACACTAGCAGATACATATAAATCTATCTTTTATCTAATTAAAAAGTACATACAGAACTGAACACACACCTTTAAGCCATTACACACCAGTTTGCTAGTGATTTTTTTTTTTTTACTGCTACAACACTGGGACA
This sequence comes from Sparidentex hasta, assembly GCA_030272975.1. Lineage (NCBI taxonomy): Eukaryota > Metazoa > Chordata > Actinopteri > Spariformes > Sparidae > Sparidentex > Sparidentex hasta. The sequence continues at coordinate 30,998 of JARJLU010016273.1, read as the reverse complement.
GGTAGGAAAAGGTGCAAATACACAGGAAGCAGATGGGAGGACTGGTAACATCACTTAGTCCTGTTTCCTTGTTGTGAAGCCAAAGTTCAACTTCTAAGTCACTCTGCAGTTTTGTCATTTCAGTTGATGATGTCTTATATCTGTAGAGTCAAGAAAGTCAAAGGTCCAGTTTTAAAAACCATCAATGAAATATTTCACCTGATTCTTGCCTCTACTCCAATGTGTTAATCCCATCTTGTTTAAATAGTTGTATCTCTCAGTTCACATATCATATTAATATTAGTGATTTAACAGTTGATGAACAGTTTAGCAAACACCACCTCACCTCAATAGAATGAATACTGTTATAACAACAGTTCTGTTACAGGCAGTACACAGAATGCCTCTAGAAGTGACCTGATATAAATATTGATCAACTTGATATTTGATCCCATGTCTGAGCCTAAGAGTAAGAGAGAAACTTCAGTAAGCAATAGATGTCAGTCAGTGATAACATGATAGTATGCATTGTTTATAAGTTAAATATTTGATTTCTGTTTTTAGAGAGTAATAAGGTAATGACATGACTGTCAGATGTTATGTGTCGAAGCAAATTAATGAAATGTGCATGCTGTCAGATTGGTTGCATGTAGATTTTCTGTTCTGTTTTTTTGTTTTTTCTATGCTCATCTCACTGGTTTGAGGCAGGTAGGGCCCATCTGTGAATATAATATACATGGAGTATGACACATCTACTGTACAGCAATTAGACAACATTTGAATTTAAATGTGAAGACACTTTTGTGGCTGTTTGCTGTTGTTGCACTGTGTGTACTGTCCGTCACATTATTTCAAATCACACCCACACAGTCCAGATGAAGTTGATGAGTTTTTGTATGGAGGACTGAAAGCGTTAAGCATTAAAACACATGAATACATGTCTCGACAAATTCATTTAAATGCAATTAAATGTATCAAATCTAATGAATAAAATAAATGCAGATGTTTAAATGTTACATGGAAAAGGACAAAATAAATAATTTTGAAATGAATTAATTAATAAATCAAAGGGTAAAATAAATGAATAATTAATGCACTACAAAGGTAAATACATTTACAGCAAAATTAAAGCAGAAATATGAATTTAGGCCACACTTTTTTTGTGGAAAAAAAAATTGTATTTAAACAGTGTACATTCTTTGTCTATGGGTTTGCTTTCTATAACCTTAGATCACATCTAACTAATTGTTTGTGTCTCTCTGTATTGGCGCATTTATTCATTCATTCATTCATTTATTGTGTGTGTGTGCGCGCGTGTGTGTGTGTGTGTGTTGCTACAGGCTGCAAACAGCTACTTAAGGGACCAGTGGTTTCACTCCCTGCAGTGGAAGGTAAGATTACTGTCTTTAACTATTTGTTTCATCTACATCATGTTGAGCCCTCTCAACTTTATTGTTCCATATGTTTTAGACGTTTATTAGGATGACCACACACTTGCTGATCATTTTGAAGTCCAAAAAATTGGTTATTTTAAATTTTAACTCTTTCAAACCACTTTGCAGACCTTTACGAGGATCAACTCTCTAAATCTGTCAGTACAAGAGCCATGGTGTGCTCACTGAGCTAAATAAAGCTACAAGGAAGTATGCCTGAGATAGTTCAGAGTGGTAGAGCTCACAGTTACTTCCTGTAGTTTTTTAGTTTCAAAAGCTGTTACATAGAAAGCACTGTCCATATACACAAAAGGACCACGTTATGTAGGCTTTACACAGCTCGGATTATTAACAAATATTTCCTGTTTGCACCATTTTAAACTAAAATCCCCCATGCCAAACCAACAAGCATTTGAGTGGTAGTGACATGAAAGAGGCCTAAACTAAAATGACCCAAAGGTAAAAAATATGAAACATCAATCAACAATCATTCTTTGTACCAGATGTGTGGATGTGCTGGTTTCACAGAATAATGCAGTCAGCAGTCACAGAAAATAAAATCATATTGTAAATGCTTGCTGTGTTGTCATAATGTATAATTTTTTAAACAGAAAAAGATCTACAAGTACCGTAAGGTCCTGAACAACCCAAGTCGCTGGGACGTGGTGCTGAAAGAGATTAGAGCGCTGGTGGATATGGCTCTTACTTCACCGCTGCAGGATGAGTCCATCCACCAGGCTCCACTGCACATCATCTCCACCCTGCTGGCTGAGGTAGCCACACACACACACATATGCGTCCCTATTCGTATTTTATTAATCTTGTAGCTAAAGCTAATCTTAATTGTTTTTCTTTTTTTCTTTATTTTTTAAATGATTACAGTTACAATGATTACAGTTTTTAAAAAAGTTGTGAACCTTCCTCAGTTCACAACTGAAGAAGCCTTTTGGATGAGAGGTGAAACAAAAATCCACTTCTGTAATTTTTATTCCTCAGGGGATCCATAATGTAAAAAATGAAGAAGAAAAAAAAACGCAATAAGGGTACACTCACACTTGGCCCAGTTGCTTCATACCTGCATGATCTGACTAATCTCCCTCCTTGTCATGTTGGGATTTGTCTGTTTTCTATGATGTTGCTGTCATATCCTCGTGGCAAACTTTTCCAGGGAAGCTGTTTGGATAGTCTTGACATCGCAACTCTGTAATGACACAGTGCCATATAGTATGATAGCCACACCTTAGTTAAAGTCCATGTAAAGCAGAGATAGAAATTTGTGTTATGAGTTTGTCACACCACAGAAACATGTGTCATTGACCACCACCAATTTGAAAGATTAAAAAAATCGCTAAGTATATAAAATTAGGTCTCAAAATCATTGAAAAACAAGGACTTCTCTCTGCTGTGAAATGCTGGGGGCGTGTTGGTTAGAGGCGCTGGAACCACACCTGCACGCAGGTTATACTTCTCTGATGGTTACTTTATTGCCACAAGTTCCCTAATGACTCCGTCTGCCCAATTTTTATCAGTTGTGAGGGATAATGCCAGCTGTGGAGTAGCTTTAGTTTTGAAATAACTGAATCATGTATGCTGTATGTGGACGGAAAATGATAACTCACAAATTGACTCAGTCTGAGCTAGCTGCTCCAGTCATTCTCCCGGTGGCCGGCACATAATGCCAGTGACTGGCACATAATGCCGGTGGCATGGAAGCACCCGCTATCGGCATGACGGAGAGGGTCGGTGGCGTAGTTTCATAGTTGGGGGGGGACAATAAACAGTAAAATTTTAGAGAATAATTCCGGGGGGGGGCGCCAAGGAATAAAAGTTGTAGCCTGTCTTTCATACAGCATCTTTTATCACAATTTGAGGCTTTAGTCTCTTTATCTCTCCAACAGGAAGGCAGAAGACTTTTCTTAGCACTGGCTGAGTCCACCTGTGCATGTCTAGATTGAAAACAAAATGATTGAAATCAAATTAACATGTACACATGCAATGAATAAACTAATTATCAGGCGAACATCTAAGTTTGTTTATCAGATTTCTCATAATCAGATAACTGCCCTTTTCCAGATGAAACATATCAGATTATGCTCTCTCTCGCTCTCTCGCTCTCTCTTTTTAGTGTCAAATGCATACAACTCCCGAATGAATATCATGTGTAATAACAGGATCTGGCAATTGGAGATTGACAGAGACTGCAACATTTGACTCAGAAATGAAAAAAAACAAAGTGGATACAGCATCTACTAGTTAACTGAAAATATTTCAAGCCAAATAACTCTGGATAACTGGATAAAACCTTCCTGGAAATAATATATCAGTAATATCTGATTCCGTCATATATATCCAGACAGTCTTTTAGACTGACAAAAACAATTATTACTGCTCTTGTCCTGTCCTGTCCTATCCCTCTCCTCTCTGTCTGTGACTATCACTATCTGTAGCTTTTAACTTAGCTTAACAGCACTCGTAATTGAGTAGACTTTTGAACAATGCAGGATAAATGTTGCAGACAGCCTGGACCTGGCGCGTTTTGTTAATGGAACATGTGTTGTTGTAACTTATGTCACTATGTCTGTGTGGTATACACACCTCTTACCCCGCAGCACGGTGTGAGTTGCAGGCTCCGTCCACAAGCTGCTGCAGCTAGTGTTGTGTCGGTTGCGAACGTGTCGTTCGAACAAACGGTTCTTTTCAGTGAACAAAGTGAACGGGATCACTTCATGGACTGATTCGTTCTTTTCTCAGTTCAGTTGAGCTCAGCTGCGATCATGGCAGCCGGGAAGTGGAACTGCCGCGACTCACTCAGAGAACTGTCAGGACGTGATTCTCGTTTGCGCTGTGATTCGTTCATGATTCACGAACCTACTGCAGGCAGAGAACTGACGCTGAGGACGTGATTATCGCTCAGGTACTATACTGAAAATGGCGCTGTGTCACTCACCCAGGGCAGAGGAGATGATTCATATTCAGTAACCATACTGCTAAAATTAGTGCTGTGTTGCTTACATCCGTGTAGCATCATCTTAAGTGATTTTACTGCACAGTAAAAGTCAGTCACGTTCGCGAACGTGATTCTCAGTAGCTGCCGTCACTCAAGTTTGCGAACGTGATTCAGTGACAGCGCGAACGTGATTCACATCCTCAGCAGGTTGTTCGCGAACGAGGGACGTCAGGACGTGTATCACGTTCGCACTGTGATTCATTAATGATTCGCGAACCTACTGCAGGCAGAGAACTGACGCTGAGGACATGATTCTCGTTCACGCACTGTGCTGAAAGTGGCGCTGTGTCTCTCACTCAGCCAGGGGAGAGGAGATGATTCACGTTCAGTAACGGTACTGCTGAAATTAGCGCTGTGTTGCTAACATCCGCGTAGCATCATGTTAAGTGATTTACTGTGCACAGAGGACACTTTCACCGTGTAATAATTTTAGTGCATTTATACCACTCAGAGCAGCACTGTGTCTCCCACGAATGAGTGTGCACCGTCCCTCAGTAAGTGAACGTGAACCTCAGGGCTGAATTATTAACTGAATGACGGATTGTTTGGCTGCTCATCAGTTCAGGGAGTTGGAGAGCACTGAACGATTCGGTGAACGAATCTTTTGAACCAATCATTTTACTGAACGGATTCTAGAGATTCAGTTCAGTAAAAAGAACTGCCGTTCCCATCACTAGCTGCAGCTGCTAGCTCCAAGAGAAGGGTCTAACTGCAGAACTGGACCCCAAAGGCCCTGCCCCCGCAGTTCTAGACGCAGTCGTTTTAGACGTATGCATGTGCAACTGCCACCATTTAAGTACGCATGCGTGGAAACCCGCACAACACTTAACCACCAGCTAGCTATAGGACATATTGCTGAACTCCATCAAGGCAGTGTGTAACAGTTTGGGTCCATCTTCTTGGTTGAAGTAGTTTGTACCGCCACACTCGTACTTGGGTTTCCACAATGCTTGACGTTCATTACTAACATAAACATTAACTTACTATGCCCAGTTGTAACGCTACTATTTTATCATAGATGAACAAAAATAGGTATCCGTCCATTGCATGGGCGCCGCGTTGCTCTCTCGTATCTAGGCAACACAGTACACGGTTCAGTCTTAAAGGTTCAGTTCCACCTCGCACATGCGTACGTCTGAAACGGTGGCTCTCGCACATGCATACGTCTAAAACGGTGGGTATGGAACTCGGCATGTGTATGTCTAAAACTGCCGGGGCTCTCCGGCGCTGCAGTTTGATGACATTGAGCTCTGCCTGTTGGAAAGAGTGTGGGGTGGGCTCAACCATTTCTAAGAGTGTGCTATCTACATCTTTAAAGATGTAAATAGCACATTATTGCACGATTATAATGAGCACTGCTTACATTGTGCTTTCAATAAATGCTACTGCATTGTTCAAAAATTATTAATTGTGTCTCAGATTATTCTGGGGGACAGCTTTACTGGAGGGGGGTCATGTCCCTCCGGCCCCCCTGATTTCTGCCTATGGCTGGGAGGATGCAAGCAGGGGACGGAGAGGGTTGGTTCAGCCCCACTGACCACTGACTCTTCAGAAATCCAGATTTGACCTGGTGATAGTTGCAGTAACTCTCGGGGATAAAGTGGACACTGCAGAGACGGGTGTTGGTGATTTTGAATGCTCCACAATAGCTCCTCTTGACAAAATTAATCCACTGTTTCCTTATGTTGTAGTCCGTGCGTACGTATTTATACCGCTTCCGCAGCAGGGTGGGGTTTATGCTAATGATGACCGCATTACATAACGCATTACATGTTTTAAAGAAATATTTTTATGACCTATTTAATGTGTTTCAAAGAAAATGGCTGAATTTGCTTTACACGGACTTTAACTAGTCACAGCCCATAACTAAACGTGACACCAATCCCAATCCTAACCATAAATCCCTGATGTGTAATTGCTAATAGAGTGCCCCTTTATTCTTTGCTTGTGAGGATGTTTGATTGCACATACACACATACTCTTGTGATGTTCTTTACTCCTTTTCTTCCACACAGAACTCTAATCTCAGCACTCAGGATCATGAGAACATCATTGTGGTGAGTATGAAGTTCACTGCCACTACAGCTGCTATTTAATGTCAGGCTGAAGTTAATAATTAACATCCTTGAGTCCTACCTCTTGTTGTTTTGGTCTTTAAACTGAAGAAAAATATTGATTCTCATTATGTGTTTGTTCGTGTTACACTTGTGTTTTTGTGTGTTTTCAATTGTCGCTGTCGATGCCCATATGGTGGTATCTGGGCAGAACAGAAGAGTTTGATGCTGAGAGAGGTTTGATGTTTGTGTAGCTTACCTTTGAGCTGTTTTTACAAGGCTGCTGCACCTGACAGTCCAGATCTGTACTGCTGGCTCCCAGCCAGAATAAATAAGAGATAGGATATGGAAATATTCATCTATCTGTGTGTGCGTGTGTGTGTGTGTGTTGTTTTTTGTTCAGGCCATTGCTCCCCTTCTGGAAAACAACCACCCACCACCTGACCTGTGTGAGTTCTTCTGTAAGGTGAGGTCCCTTGCTTCTCAAACTGGAACAACAACAAACTAATAGCTACTGTTCTAAAGCTGGACAGATTGAAGCATTTAAAGTGCTTCTTGTCATTTCTGTGTGTTGCAGCACTGTCGGGAGAGGCCGCGGTCGATGGTCGTGATTGAAGTGTTCACTCCTGTGGTCCAGAGAATCCTCAAACATAACATGGTGAGAACTACTCTCTCCAGGAGCTGCTCAGAGCTCTCAGCCGAAGGGCACATCAGTTCTCTCTCAGTAGTGGTTTTACACTGCCCAATCCTCTTTTGATGCCTGTTAATTACATGCATAAACAGATTTTGGTCATATATGTGAAAATGTTTCTGTTAAATTAAGGTCTTTATAATGAGAGATTCAATAGGTAGGAAGGCATCTTGAGACCAAATCATCGTGATGTGTAGCTACCAACAGTCACTTCCGGGAGGACAACTTACCATTTCAAACATATATGTTTAAACATGTATGTTAAAATATGGTCGTATACCTTTCCTGAGTTTCTGCAGTGCTTATTTAATATAGTCTTCTGCTTTGCTAGTGTCTTTTATATTCACCTTAATGCAACATTTTAGTCTGTGGCCCCACAGGTTAACAAGGTTACCAAGTGAAGTGTAAGTGTTGTCATTAATGAAAACATCAAACATACAGATTATGAGTTTAAGTAACTTACCTATTTTGTCACTGACTGATCCGACTAAGCTGTGCATGTAAACGCACGAGTGTTAAAAGTTCCAAAGTGGTGTTAACAGAGTGTCCCTGTTGTGATTTCCTTCCGAGAAGACGTAGGACTTGATGCAACTCTGCGCCTCAGTCAGTACGTTTACATGCACAGTTTAGTCGGATTACAGCCATAGTTTGACTATGCCACTCAATCAGACAACTGCAATTATCCGAGTATACATGCCAGTGAGAAAATCGGATTATTGGGCCAGAGCATGTCATACCCTGGTACGCTAGGTGGTGCTGTACCCATTTCAACTAGTGGTAACAGAAACACCTCCGGCTGACCTCTTTACCTCACCAGCTGCCTCGTCATTCAAGAAAGATGGCGTACGAAGAGTGAGACGAAGCTACATCTTTGTACACTTCATATATGGTGTACATGATTATTACACAAACTAGATTCACAATGGTGCTCTTTCTTGCGGGGATTTCGGAGGAAAGACGCCGCCGCTGCCGTCCATCTACTTCTAGCTCACAGCCCTGGGGAAAAATCTCGCGCCTGCGCAGAACGCAAAATCCAATCCGATCTGCTGGAACGTATGCATGCAGGAGTAATGCAACTATCTATCAAATAATTTGGGTGCTTTAATTCGACTATGAGAAATCCGATCTGGATCTCATCTTAAAGATCATGCAGTCCACACGCCATGCTTGGTGTGCTGTCAGCATCAGCAGGCGTGAGCTCCCTGGCCCCGGGCATTAGCTCCCCGGGTGCAGGACTGGGACCAGCGTTTGAGGCGGTCGTGGTAGACTCCCCATCCGACTCAGAGGTACTGTTGCTGCCCAATTCATAATGGTATCTTTCTCCACATCAGTAACTGCAGGTGCAGTAAATGGTACTTCCAAACGAGGGGGACGAGTAGAAGGGCCATCTGATTCTGATATTGCGGTGCCGTTGGATTCCACAAAGTTGTTGTTGTTGAGAGGCTGGTCTGGTATGTTGTCAGTATTCCCCCTGGGAACATTATTTGGGTAGCTAGTCCAAATTCTGACGCAAATACGTGACACCTGACACCTCTGACCTCGCGTTAAAATCAATTAGTACATTTTATATCATAATTAATTGAGAACATTTTCAGGCAGAAATTAGATACAAAGCGCATGAGATGTCTTAAAAATATATTTTATTTAATTAATTTTTATTGGATTTCGTGGGAGGGCTGCGGGGGTGCTATGCCACCACTAGGGGGAAGCCCCTCCTTGGTGCCACCTATGCATATATGAAAGAATTTATTTTCGGTATAATTGTAGTCCAAACAAATCCGACACTGCTCACCCTTAAACCACGCAGCAGCCATGTTGAAAATCTCAGGTCAGTCTGGTCCTGATCTGCAGAGATATTTGAGGCACACACAGACAGACAGAGACTCCTTGCCTTTATAGAGAGATGCTTTTTGCAGCTACCAGATATACAGTGAGAAAAATGTATTATTATGTTTTATAATCCCTCAGTATATTCAAGATTAAACTCATTAAATATGTTTGTAATGAATACACTAGCAGAATTCAAATGTTAATTAAACTTCAAATGGTGGATTAACAGTTGGATTTAGGCACTATATATACGTTTTCCCACAGTCTGTTTTTTTTTTTTATGTTCTTTCCAAATAAAGTTGAGGTAATTATTTGCACATCATCTTCAGGTTCAGTTTTTTCTGTTTTGGTACTTTGATTTAGTTTATATAATTTAAACACTGCATTTGTTTTTGTACCTCTCTTTGGCAGGATTTTGGAAAGTGTCCTCGACTGCGTCTCTTCACTCAGGAGTACATCTTGGCTCTGAACGAACTGAATGCTGGGATGGAAGTCGTCAAGAAGTTTGTCCACAGGTAAGAAAATTGAGTGCAAATGCAGAAATTGTGTTATATTTATGTTTGAACATGCAATTGTGCATTAATGCCCTTATGTAATGGATATGTAGAAATAATAAAAAATATATTTGAGCCTGAATATTTTAAAATTTGGTTTTATGTTAATGGTTTCCATGGTATTCATCTGCACCTCTGTGTTTTGCAGCATGCATGGGCCAACAGGGCAGTGCCCTCACCCACGGGTCCTGCCAAACCTGGTTGCAGTGTGTCTCGCTGCCATTTATTCCTGTTATGAGGAGTTCATCAACAGGTCAGTATTCCATATAGGGATGGACACACACATATGGTAGAATGGCCAAAATCTTACTTTTAAACATTAAAAAAATGAACTAACATTATCAACAGAGTTTGAAGAAACAACAGTGTTCACTTGTAGACCAGCTAGTGCAGATCCATCCTATCTCTTAATACCACTTCGAACCTCAAGATTAGAGACATTTTTACACCTTTTTTCCATATTAAATAGGAAAATAAACACATATACCCCCCCATATTCAAGTTTCTCTCTTATACATAATGAGAAGCTGAAGCTATGTTCAGTCTCAGTGTGGTATCTGGTTTGCTGAGCCCTGTTGCCTGCTGTGAGTCTCTGTGTTGTTCGAGGTTGTGGGCCCAGCAGGCTCCTGTTAACTCAGCAAACAGTACAGTGATTAGCAGTCAGAGTCTATGCTGTCCCCATGGTTTTGGAGCTACCTTCAAATTCTGGCTATTTCTAAAATGTATACATTTAATGACAGTGTATGGATATTGTGACAAAATAGCCTAACCAGCATGAAACATGACTTAAAGCTGATTTTATGTTGTCTTTACACCAGAGATAGCTCACTGTATTGTAGTTTATTTACAGGCACTGTTGATGTGCTCATATTATTAAGTTCTGTAAGTCAAGTGCTGTAATCACACGTGGATTTTTTTTTCAATTTGAATCTGAGTAAATTGTTGCAGTTCCCCAATCTATACCATCTGATACTGTGTATTCTTTGTAACACCTCTGTTACAAAGAGAGATATACACCCAGTCACTACCCTATTATTTACACTCCTGAAGGGCTCACTGTTCAGTGGTTTAGACTTAGAGTTGTTTCAGTTGTGGCAGTCGTATTAGACTGCAATAGTTTAAGCAAGCTGTACCTGAGAATAAACTGGCAACTGAGTGAAAGTTATCATTCCTGGAGTGTTAATTATTGAGAGTTAGAAGTGCACACTTATGCACAATTTCATCTTTTGTGTCAAAGTTTGCCCTAGAACTAAATATAACATTTATGAAACTGTTATAATGCCTCAAAAACATTGCATTGCTTTTCTGCTTGTCTAATGTAGTCTTAGAAAACATATTGTGTCATTTACTGGTGTGAGGGAAAAGCTTTGCCACTGTTGAGGATGGCTCAGTTTTGTTTGCCTCAGTCCATTGGTTCATTGATCAGTTAATATGAATATTATATATCATTAATATTCATATGAAGGAAGCGGTAGCAGTAAATTAGAGATGTTACCAGGATGCAAGTCAGATACCATAATGTCATTAGACCACATTATTCAATTTAAAGCCTAAACTAATAAGCCATGTACAAAACAAATACCTCTACAGTACAGTAACAATGCATCAACAATCATTTGAAATATAAACATTGTGTAGAAAATAATTAAAAACATGATTGAACATGATTATGTTTTCTTGACGTTTCATATCAGGCCTGGTTGCTCTAGTGGTTTGTCTTGGCTGATCATTCTTTGGACTATACAAAATATTACAAGTGACAAGACACATCTAAGCCTTCAATAGTTATTTTACATGTGGTGCTATAAACTTTATATTTAGTCTTGGCATAATTATTGAATGTGGTATGTATTTAATTCAGTCTCATCTTCAAATATAGAAATTCATGGGAATGAAAAACATTTGCAATCCACTGTGTGCCAACCCTAAATTGAAACCTGTTGAAAGATCAAATTTTCTTTGCACAACATCTGGGAAAATCTTACTAATTGGTCTCATTCTAGTGATTTACCTTTAATCTTATTTGTATCTAGTGTGGTCCATAGGGGTTTTTGTTGACTGCAGATGTTTGACTTAGGCTGACTTAACTAATTAGCATCATCTCCTTAGCTTCCTGTTGCCCCAAGGAGGTAAATTGTTAGCTAAGTTTTCCGAAACTCAAGCACACAAGGGAACCATCACTCCGGTAGCCATCTCTCATGGCTCTGTATCACACCTCTTTTATCTCCTAACTGTAATTGCACTATTTTTAAGCTCATGGCTTTGCTCTTCTTTGACACTTGAAGGAACAGTTCACCAAAGAATGAAAATTCATTCATCATCCACTCACCTTCACGCCGTTGTTGAAGGTTCGGAGTCCACAACCCATTTTTGAAGCTTCAAAGCAGAACAGTGCAGCATTCTCCACGACAACTGAAGTAGATGGGGACACACCAAACAACCCCAAAAGAACACCCTTTATGTGCAATCAAACTCATGTGACCACTTCAGATGGGCTGTGCTAATGCTTTTAGCTTAGAACTACAGTGACTTTTTTGGCTTTTGGGGTCCCAGGGCTTCCGGAGACTTGGACTATGCTGGACAAGCTGTATGGAGCCATTTCACATTTTGTTTTGCTTTTTTTGGTATTTTTCTTTTTTCTTTTTCTTTTTTTTTTTTACAAGACTGCTTCTCCTTCTGTTGTTTGGGAGAATACTGAAACACTGTTTTGCTGTGAAGTTCCCGAAAAGTTTTGTGGACTACGAGCTACAAGACTTTTTCTGGCTTTCCATAGGCATGGAGAAGTATAGATAATGACAAATGTTTTAGTTTTTGGCTGAACTGTTCTTTTATTGTCCCTCAACCGAGTATTGTTTCTTATATGCTCCTATCTCTTTTCCTCTCCCTGCAGTCGGGACAACTCTCCCAGCCTAAAAGAGATCAGAAACGGCTGCCAGCAGCAGAACGATCGTAAGCCCCCAATGCCACTCCGCCTACTGCGCCCTGAGCCTCCTACACCTCCTGCCACCCTCCTCCCCCTCTCTGGCAACCCCAGTCCTCCTCAGCCACCTCCTCCCATACCCACAAACCCTGCCCTTTCCATTCCCATTTCCTCCCCAATGCCTTCCCTGCCTCTCTCCCCTCCTCCATCTATTGTTAACTCTAGTGAGATCCTGGTGGAGCTGGAGCGAAACAACAACTCAGCCAACACCAGACGGAAGGGTGGGCCATCAGGGGGTGACAGTGAACCAAACCTCATTGACTGTCTGCTGGTCAGCCCAGCTGTCAACACTCTGTCCATCCAGCTGCCAGCTCAGGCCAACCGAGTGCTGGGCTGCTTCGCTCTCATCCTCAAGATGCTGTGAGTTTACACAGCAATCTATCACTGCAACGCAGTATTAATGTAACAGTGCAGTATTTTGTTTTAATTTGTTTCCATTGAGTAGGTGAGTTAGATTAGCATCAACTTTAACTTTAGCGGTGTTCCTCCACTGCTGATATTTGACCGCTGATGCTAAGGAGAGGAGAAGGTGGAGAAGAGAAGGGGGAGAGGGGTCTAGAGGAGTGGAGAGGGCTGTGTTTTATCTTTAATGATTAGTATATTATTATGTGCTATTGATGCTTCATATGTAGGATATCTAGAAAAGAGAGGACGCATCATAAATTAATGTTATAACATGGCGAAGCAGCTGCCCACGGCTCTGTCTTCATCAGCAAAAAAACTCAGAAACTTGACATTTACCCCTCAGTACAGAGCCGAGCAGTTCACGAACGACATGTATGCATCATGGGAAATGTTGTTTTGCAAGCAGAAGCAGACCTGAGAAATCATAATTAAAGATGTTATGCGTGAGAGTTAACCACCTGTCCGATTCATATTATCGGCATTTAATTCCAGAGTGACTGTTAACTGCTGCTAATAGTAGCTGCTGTTAGCTAGTTAGCCCCGTTAGCCACAGCCCTCTTACCTGACACTGCCTGAGCTGGGAGCTCAGAGGACAGGGCAAGGGTTGGTGTTTTCAATACTAGCTGGTTAGTATGCTGACTTGACATAACGTCACAAAGATAATTTCTCATTTTGTTGGTCATCTTTGCTCATTTTTTAAAATATTTACAACATAAATTTTCCGAACAATTTTGGTATGCAAACGTTTACATTTACTGTATGAGGACATGATGAAGTCATAATGTTTTTGATGCACTTTAATGTACTGTACAATACAGTATTGAGGAAATGTATGCCCTATATACACACGAAGAAGCGCTTAACTTGATATGTCAGCTCGATGATTAAAACAACAATTGTCAGGTAAATTTCAGCATTGAAGCAAGGAGCGATGAACGCAGATTCATGGTTATCATTCTTTACACAAGTATACACTTATTTGTGAAATAAACAACAGTCCACATGAGCCGACATTTTCTTCATCTTGGAGGCCCATGGCAATGTGATATGACAGCTGTCAATCGGTGACTATTGACAGATTCCCTCAGGAACAGCCTGTTAACTATTATTAAGACAGAATTGTGAGAGGGAATTAGTGACAGCTAGCTAGCCTCTAGCTAACACTCAGTTGATGTAAACAGGGCCACACATAAAATTAATTGCTTGTTTTTTGAATCACATCCCAGGGGGACAGGGGGCACGGCTACCCCATCCTGAGAAACATAAACTTTTTAAGCTTTTTGTCTTGGATATGTATTCTACATTATTTGCTCACAGTGAAGAGGTAACACAGAAATAACTACTGCATCTTCAGCTCACTTTTGTCACATCTACTTCCGTGTGAAGAGTTTGTTTGTCCACATGGCCAGGGACAAACAAACCTAATCATGGAAAAGTCTGAAAAGTCATTGAAATCTCTTTTGTAAGGCCTATTAACAACTCTTGTGTCTTGATGAAGCTACTTGAAAATTTTATAAATCAAACCAATGTCATATTGTAGAAGTTACATATCAACAACCCAGTACTCTGCCTTTTTTACTTACCTTCTATGTCCATCTTTTTCTGTCAGGTCGGACTATGATGACTGGAGACCAGCTCTGGCCAGCCTGCTACAGCCCATCCCCTTCCCTAAAGAGTGAGTACTCACACATACACACCTCAGCTCATACTTAAACTGTAGGCATCAAATGCATTTTATTCATGTATCTAGGATTCTGTCACACAAGGGACTTATAATGACAAAAATTCAATGAATTAATCTCTCGAAAAAGTATACTGATGCCTTACTGTATTTTTATATGTGGTTGTTTACACATATTATTGTGTAGCAAAATTATACTTAGTAAGTGAAAACAACATTCCCTTGGACAGAAACAGGGTTTTTTGGGAATCACGAAGCAAACACACAGGTCACTTCATGGAGTATGTGAGTTTGTATATTGATGGAAAGGATGTTATATGGCCTATATTTAAAGGGACACAAATAGCAATCAAAATAAAACGATGGAAAAGAGAGACGAAAATAAGTTGTTTACAGTATTTTAATAAAAATAGCGTTAACCAGGAGGATTCTGTGAAGAGCAGTCACATTTCACTGCCTCATAATTTTGTCCCATTTCCAGCAAGAATTGCCTTATTTGTACCGGCCGTGGTACCTGTGGCATGTACACATGTAAAAATTAAAAGTGAGTAGGTAAGAAGTAAGTTAAAGTAAATATCATTCATAGTATTTTCTGCAACCAAGTAACCAACCACAGAGTATACGTTCTTCCTGTTTACAGTGGCACACGCATGCCCAGTGAACGTGAATGGTCATGCGACTTTTTCAAATGTATTAGTGTGGACAGAGATTATTTGTGAAATACTCACCTGGACGAAGTAAGTTTTTGTTATAGGAGCCTGACTTCATAATGACCTGTGCACATGTAGACTGGGCCTTAGAAAGTTACTTAAGTGTTGACACCTCAGCTCAACTTTTCTGTGTGGTGGTTTCAGTCCTTCATATATGAAATTTAGGCTGTGTTTCTGCACTGCACAGTCCACCCTACTACATTGCTGTAGTTACACATGTGAAGTACAAGAAACTAAATAGTGCTGAATGTAGAATGGAATCCAAAAACACCAGTGCAGCCATAACCGTAATCACACTCATCGGTGTCAGCCCAGTGATGCGCACCACCAACCTGCACAGCATTCCCTCCCGTCTCCTACCTTCCTTCTTCCACTATCACACATTACCATCTCTGGGGATGTATACATGTCTTCAGGAGGATCCTGGTGGGGCCTGGTTGCTGACGTGGATGGGCTATCTCACCACGCCTCCTGGGTGTCCTAAACTGGAGGGGTAGCTTTTCCCTCTCCAGAGAGCTTGTTTAATAGGCTATAAGCAACTCCAAGCCCTATTTGTAATTGGTGGCTGACCTAGAGCTTCATTAGTGTTGACGCACCTGTTGCTCACCTGCGCCACTGTTACCTGGTAGATGGCTGCAGGCATCATTAGGAAAGGGAACAGTTCTCCCCAAGCACACTGTAACTAAGGATATAATGAGTCACATCAGTGCATACACTGACAGTGATGTGCTCAAATGAATTCATGCACTCATGTGCAAAAAACATGTAATTAGATTCACCACCTCAAAAGCTGAATTATTAATGGACTAAATTGTCTTTGAATCATTCACATTTAATTGAAGTATATAAATTCACATTGCAGTTTTATAAGGGGGTTATTTGCGGGGCTATTTTTGACCAGGAGAAGTTTCTGCACAGCTAGTGGACAATCCTGGAACTTAGTGCTTCCAGGCATGAAAGAGTCCAGCGAATAATTCAAGTAGAAAAGCAAATTCTATCTTTTGCACCCTCATTTTCTGTGGATTTCCTCTGATGATAAAGTGGGATAATTTGTGACCTTACAGAGCTAAGCTACTGTTTTCAGCCTCTTTTTGCTAATATCCTGGTTGGTGGTTGCTGACTGCAGCATCATATTTACCATAGAGATATAAAAGTACCATCCATCTTTCAATCCAAATCTTGGCAGAATATGTCGAATAAGTTATTTTTTCAAACTATTCAAACTATTAGGAGGAGTCCACTGCTCGAGCATTGCACTCATTTCAGTATGGAAAGTTGAAGAACAAATTATGAATTTCGATGCAGCAGAAGCAGAACTTCTGTGTATTCTTCTTCCTTTTCAACGCCTGACAACATGACAACTCCTGCCTACCTGCACCCATCCTGTGCCTCATCATTGTAAACATGTTTTTTGTTGATAAACTTTGAGAAAACTCCCAGAACCATTTTTTACAATTGTTTAGAAGCCAAAATTTGCGTGTTTAGCTACATATTCACGTTTACAAAAAGGTTCACCTTTAATGTGTCAGTACAACCTTAAAACAACATTTTGAAAAAGTAATTCAACTAAAATGATTTAATTTACCAGGATTTTGTCACTTCAGATTCAGAAGTCTATTTCTCTGATGTGATTTTTAGCAACTGTCACTACAGTCAACCTCTTACAGCAGCTAAAACATAATTGTAATGATTTCCCACAGGGATCATTAAAATTTCATCTAAAGTAACAAACAATCCCTGGAACTGCACATGCTCATATCATGTGCACATGTGCTGAAAATGTCATAATGAGCTCTGCACTCCCCCTGACACTGCATGTTGACTGTATCCACCATTATAAAGTAACATTGTGCTACTGTGTCATCAGCTCAACATCACTGTAAGAGGTAGCACAGCCAACATATGTTAAATTGACCTCCAAATATGATTGTAACCATTGTAAACATCAAGTCTTAGCCACCTTGCCAGACAAGTATGCATTAAATGATCGTTTCCCAACAGAAAATGTTTGCTTTGTCATATTTCTCAGTTCATAAGTATTTTGTACTGTAATATTTCACATTTCTCTCTTACCTCCCTCTCTCCAGAGCCCTTGCACATGCCAAATTCACAAAGTAAGAATTTTGACATCATAAACAGATTTCAGAGTCATTCTAGTTTAAAAAAACGATCTGACATTTGTGTCTCAATGTTTCTCTGTCTAAATAGGGAACTGAAATATGTAATTCAGAGGTTTGCGGAGGACCCAAGGCAGGAGGTTAGTGTGTATTCATGCATGTTTTCCAATGTTTCACTTTTGAAGCAGCTCTAGAGCTGAAAGACGGGGTTTTGGGTGAGATGTCTGATACTTGATACTGCCCAGAAAACATATCATGTGGGTGTTTGTGTTCCAGGTCCATTCTTGCCTGCTGAGTGTCCGTTCAGGTAAAGATGGCTGGTTTCAGCTATACAGTCCAGGAGGTGTTGCCTGTGATGATGATGGAGAGCTTTTTGCCAGTATGGTGAGTGTAACACACACACACACACACACACACACACACACACACACACACACACACACACACACACACACACACACACACACACACACACACAATCACACACACACACGCATGCAGCCAGCCTTACTATATATCTGTGGTTGTGGTTACTAACAACCGACCCTCTTCCCATTCCTCTCCATCAGGTTCATATCCTGATGGGTTCCTGCTATAAGACCAAGAAGTTCCTGCTCTCTCTGGCTGAAAACAAGCTGGGACCCTGCATGCTGCTGGCCCTGCGTGGCAACCAGACCATGGTGGAGGTATGTCCATGCTTATGTTTCTATTAACTCTTCAATAAATAATTGTTCTTTTTCTAGGGCTGTCAATTGATAGCATTGTTAACTTGCTATTAATCGCAACTTAATTGCACTTTTGCAAATGTATGTTCATTTTTATGCAACAGTCCAAAACAATGACAGATACTGTCCAGAATATTCTCCAGAATAACCTCAAAGGCACTGTGTGCTCAAAAATATGCTGAAAGCATAACATGGCAAACTCAAGCCCAACAAGCAACAGCAGTTAATTGGCCTGGTTTGTTTGGTTTGTTTCTGCTGCCATCCAGCGCAACTGCTGCATTGCTTTCAAAACAACATCACACAAATGACTCCTCAGGCTGAGCTGTACTCCGCATAACAAGTAAACTGTTCGTCACATGTAAAATCTGTGCAGTGCGCCTTTACCCCTTACAGTATGGATGTGTTTCCATGTGTGTCCAGATCCTGTGTCTCATGCTTGAGTACAACATCATTGAGAACAAAGACACCCAGCTGCAGATTATCTCCACCCTGGAGAGCACCCAGGTGGGCCTGCGGATGTACGAGCAGCTCTGTGACCGACAGAGAGAGCTCAAAGAACTGGTGAGTTACTGCTCAAACATACACACACATGCAGTGCACTTGTAGAGATGAACTCAGAACATCTTGTCCAACTCATCCCACATTTCTGTTGTAGTCAACAGAAATGTGGGATGAGTTGAACTCATTACATACAAATTACATTACATTCCCATTACATACAAATTATTGTGTCCGTAGTGACGCATGTGACTTAATTGTCAATCCACTTTCTGACAGTAGCTGTTAGGCCCCAGAAGTTCAGCAGTAAGCATGCACCATACCATACCAGTGTTCCTTCAGAATGACCACATGACTGTGGCAAGGGGTGGGAGAGGGGTAAATCCATTTGTATTTCTATAGTGCTTTTCCAGCACCATTTAAAGTGGCTTACAACAGTCTGTTTCAGAAGGTTGCCCAGGAAAATTCACCTTAATCATAACAGCGGGTGAGGGTGTTAATGAGAGAGCGTCAAACTGTTCAAAACCAACACAGTACCAGATGACATGGCACAAACCACTTACAAGCATTTAAGAAACAACTGTATAAGTAGGCCTACAGTAAAGAATAACTCTCTTTATCTTGTTCTCTCTCGATTTCCCTGCAGAGCATGTCTAATTGTCAGTTGGAGGGATAGACCCTAGTGAATGGCTTATGGATGGAGAGAAGAATAAAAGTAAAACGAATTTTAATTGGTTGCCAGATATACCTGGCAGCAGTTTATATAAACAAATGGAGGATGCAAGATTCATTTTAGAGAATTCTGTTTCATGTATGAACAGCTCCATCGTCTATTCTATGGTTAGGCCTAGATGAAGAGAAGACAAGGGATGCACTCATGTATGGCTGACTCTGGTTCGGATATTTAAAATATGATAAAATAAGGCCTAGTAAAATATCCATCCATCCATTATCTGTACATTATATGTACGCTGCTTAATCCTATGTAGGGTCGCGGGGGGGCTGGAGCCTATCCCAGCTGACTTAGGGCGAAGGCAGGGGACACCCTGGACAGGTCGCCAGTCTATCACAGGGCTACACATAGAGACAAACAACCAGGCACACTCTCATTCACACCTACGGACAATTTAGAATAATCAGTTAACCTTAGTATGTTTTTGGACTGTGGGAGGAAGCCGGAGTACCCGGTGAAAACCCACGCATGCACAGGGAGAACATGCAAACTCCACACAGAAAGATCCCAGGCGTCCCAACCGGGACGCGAACCGGGGATCTTCTAGCTGTGAGCCACTGGGCCACTGTGCAGCCCCCTAGTAAAATATAACAACCTCAAATCTAACTGTCTTTATGAAGGTTATTTTCAAGGTTGTTCTACTTTACTATTCCATGGATCAACATTATCCACCAGAGATACATTTTTCTCAGTTGCTTACACTCATTGACTGCTTTTCAGCATGTACCCTCTTAGCTTCATCCACTGCTGTAAGTCCATCAAATTGTACCAGCGTCCCTCACATCTCTTGTACTCTCATCGAGCAAGCAAACACTAACTGGCGTGTGTAAATTAATGGAGCTAGCCTGGATCTAAAATGCAAGTATATATCAGGGGTCTCATGTAAAAGCATTGTAGTTGTGAACTATAAAAACAAACTTGAGGGTAGACTGGAGCACCTGCAAGTAAACTGTCACCCATGCATACAAACAATTTGGAAACAAGGACAATTAACAAAGTAACCAGTAAATACATTTATCAAATAGTTGTAGTGGAGAAAAGGGAACAATATTTGCCTCCAAAAAGTAGTGGAGTGTGAGTACACAGTACAAGTAAGCCAAAATTATTTTAAAGAACAGTACTTGAGTAAATGTCCATCATTACCTTTCATCACTGGTGCATTGTAGATATCCTCTGGCAGAAAACTGTAACAAAGATACATAATGTTAAAAACATAATTAAAAATGGTTGATTATGTATTTTTTAAATTTTTTAAACAGTATTCATGTCCCATCTCCTCAGTATGATATGAATTCAGCATACA
Source organism: Sparidentex hasta (assembly GCA_030272975.1). NCBI lineage: Eukaryota > Metazoa > Chordata > Actinopteri > Spariformes > Sparidae > Sparidentex > Sparidentex hasta. The sequence continues at coordinate 10,298 of JARJLU010016273.1, read as the reverse complement.
TGCAAACCTGCTCACACACACCATCTACTGTCTGACATGGTTCCTGCAAGGCCCTCAGCTCAGACGCCATCTTTTTTTCTGTCTGTCTTCACAGCAAAGGAAAGGAGGCCCCACCCGGCTGACTCTACCCTCCAAGTCCACGGTGAGATTATACTGATTCTTCACTGCTGCACACAAAAGAGTGTTAACCTGTTCTGTCCTGGCCAGTGTCAGTGCATTGAAAATACTTGCTCAATGTTTTTTTTCCACAACATTGTTTAGGATGCGGATCTGGCCCGCCTGTTGAGTTCAGGTTCTTTTGGGAACTTGGAAAACCTGAGTCTGGCCTTCACCAACGTCACCAGTGCCTGTGCTGAGCAGCTCATCAAACTGCCTTCACTCAAACAGCTCAACCTCTGGTCCACACAGGTGAACACACAGCAAAACAAGTATTAACACACGCTAGTAATCAGTAATGATTTGATGTCTTAAGTGTCTCATCCCTTTATCTCGTATGTCTTCCTTCAGTTTGGGGATGCAGGGTTGAGATTGCTATCTGAGCATCTAGCCTGTCTTCAGGTTTTAAACCTTTGTGAGACTCCTGTCACTGATGCTGGTCTGCTGGCTCTCAGCTGTAAGAAACACACACAAATTGAACCATGTGACTGTATTTGATAGAAAGCATTGCAAGGAATGACTAGAAATGTTACAGTAAAAAAATATCCAGAATACAAGGACACGCTCAGAGTTAACAATAAATTGTGGCTGATAATAACTGTTTGTCTTTTCCAGCTATGAAAAGTCTGTGCAGTCTGAATATGAACAGCACAAAGCTCACAGCTGACACGTATGAGGACCTCAAGGTAATACTACCAAATAACTCATGTCAAATGCAAATGGTTTATTTGCACAGTATAATATAGACATATATATATATCGAAATGTAGATAATCAATTTCACATAATGTCAATTAAAAGGAAATAGACCTGTTCTTCTCACTAAATGGACTAAGTACAACCATACACCATCTGAACTAAATGAGCCATGAGCTAATAAGCTAACTGTAACTCGCCACAGCTAAAAATATTTAGCAGTAGCAACTTTGTGATACACGACCCATATAGTCTTTGATCTATGTTCAAATTTTGGCCATATTTTCCAGAGTGCATCTTTAAAAAGTGACATCCCTACATTTTCAGATTTGTATTTAAGTTTATATTTTCAAAATAATTTACATTTATAAGAAAACATAGGTTAGGGTTAGGGTTATTTTCAAACAAACCAAGAGGAGTAAAGATTAAGTCATATAAACAGGTTAGGGTTAGGTTACACATTGATTCAACAGTTTTGGTGATTGTCATCCTGCATTAAGGCATAAGGCATAACTGTAGTTCATGCAGGACTTTAATACACCTCTGATGTGTATTTATGTTCTTTTGTCACAAAAATGTTGTGTCACAATGAAAATTATTAGCGTTAGTAGTCTGTAAACCAACAGCAAACACATCAGTAATGATTGGGAGGCTTTTTACTCTGTCACACATTAGTTGATGACCTGATAGTGCATTGAGTAGGACACAGCACAGCAGTTTGAACAGCTTTTAATCTTTTTATCAGGGAAAACAACGCTGACATTACCAGGAAATTAATTTACATGAATGCAAGGCCTGTAGGCCACAGATTGGTCGTGAGATAGTGTATTGATTCCTCCGGGATCAATAAAGTATCTATCTATCTATCTATCTATCTGTAGTGTATACTGTGCCAACTTTCATGCTTTAATGAAAAAATGAACAATTATTTTTCATATCACCCAGAGTATTGTAGAAATGTGAAATTTATACACAAGCAAGTGTACAATTCAACATTAACAGAGTATAACATTTTCAACTATAAAAGAATGTTTAACAGTTGACAGTCTATGTCCAGATGAACTCATCAATATTTTTATTTTAACAATATGTTCCTGATAGTGTGTATGCTTAAAGGTACTGAGGCAGTGTCCATCTGTCTGTGTCTCTCTGCAGGCCAAACTGCCCAACCTGAAAGACGTCGATGTCCGGTACACAGAGGCCTGGTGATGAGCCATGTTCACACAACCCTATACATAACCGGACACACACAGAAACATACTCACACACTGCACACAGGCTCAGATACACACCATGAAAATTGTGTGGTGATGTCGTCTCCTTCACCGCCATTATTAGGCTCTGACATCATCCCAGCGTGAGGATCACTGGATTTCACCAGAGGAGCCTTCATCAGCTTCACACATCATTGCCCACCCCTGTACTGATGCCATCACCAGGAAGGAACTGTCTAGTCAGCATCAGGATTACCTATTTTCTAAATGAGAAATTATTATGGACATTGCCGCTCCCCTTACTGTCACCGATGTTTCATGGACCTTGTTCTTACTGACACAATCAGAGGAGGACCCGCTATATTGTGACATAAGAGACACTTTTCTCTCCGTCTTTATCCTTTGCCCTGTCTTTAAGATGCGGTCTCTCAGTTTTCATATTCAGTCTAACTCCAGCTCTGCAGTCATGCATCCATGTCATGAGATCAACCTGAATCGACCCTCCCCCCTCAGAGCTGTCCTTTCTTTCTCTCTCTCTCCTGCCACCCATGCGAAGAAGGCTGGATAATGCAGCTCACATTCCAGTTGGTCTCCAGTCTGATCCACAATTATGCTCACCAAACAGATGTGTTGAACTGTTAATAATGCAGTCCTTACTCTCACAATCTTTGACTCTAGTTGTCAGGTTCAAATTTGTCTTTTCAAGTCTTTCATTGGGAAAATGAGGTACTACCTCAGAGAAAAGCAGAGTTCCAAGACTGTGCCTACTCTTCATTTAAACACAAAAAAGAAAAAGGTTTTTATCAACTTGAATGAACATATTTTTCCAGACATCTGTGCTTTCATATGTTGTGTGTGTTTCTATATAATTCTATATATGAACATAACCCACAGTGATGACATTTCAGAACCATTTCAGGAGCACTTGGGCAAACTTAAATGCCAATTATGTTTTACAATTACAATTTGTTCTTTTGTCTTCAGTTTTGTCTTCTGATGATCTCCCATTTCTACTTAATAGGGCAGTTGTGTAGCAGTGGCTGGGTGGTCTGGGACTGCCTAATATTTATAAGTTGTGTCTTCTTTCAAACTTCCTTTACTCTGCCTCTTCTGGATTGTGTCCGGATAGTAATGACGTACACAGGCCTAGTTGTCCTTTTTTTTTTTTTTTTTTTGCAACATGTAACACAAGAAGCCAACAAGAGGGTGCCTGTACATGGATCTCTCTTTACCATGCCATGGTGGTAATATAGACCTGTTAAGTGGACCTGTAAACAAGACTCATCACCAGCTGAGAGTCGTATATTTTCATATCCTCTGCTATTTTTTGGCTCTGTTTGAGACTGTTTCGAAAAGAGGAAAGGACACTTGCCAAACATCTTCATCAAATGTAGTTTTTGTTTTGTGCATGCATGTCATCAGGCCAATATGAGTGGGGTTTCAGTACTGATCACGATTTCAAGTGGGACCTGTCTGTGGAGACAGTGACACCGCCGCTGACCTGTTGAGGTCAGGGTGGAGAGTCGCAGTGCCTCGAGTGGAGCTGTTGATGAGTTGCCTATTGTTATCTTTGTACCTGTCAAACCATCTGTTTTGAACTGTTGTTGTATTTATATTCCTTCATAATACATGGGTGATATTTTTAGGCTGTATGGAGATTCTCATCCAAGGTTGGTGATAAAGTTGATGTACATATTCCATCCCACTGGGCTTTAAGGGACAAAAGATTGGAAAAAGGCACAGTTAAGCCATATTTGCCCATCTACATTCCTTCTAAAGGTTGCTGTTTTATTGTGGCAACATTTCATATGATGTGGTAACTGCCCTGACACATTGCAAGTCTGTCAGAATCTTTTTCCTCTCATTATATTGATTTGTCTTCTGTCAGCGACTTTAGAACACGGGAAAACGAGTTAGGTTTCAACCGTCTTTCCAGTCAGCCTAGCTCTGACTGCATCCATCCATTTTATTTATTTGTGTCAACCTTCAGAGTGCTCCGGATGTTTGTTGAATCAAGGCAGAAGCTGCAGCAGAGGACAGGATGCCGTCCGCTATGAGATCATTTGTTTCCTATTTATTGGGTGCCATGACAGATTTCTGTTTGGCCTGTAGACTCAGCTTGTGTACGGCCATCTTTAGGTCTAGCTTTAGGACCTTGTGCTCTCTTTCATAGCCTGTATGATGTATATACAAGTGTATATAGTCATCTCTTCCCTTCCTGTCCTTGAACCATTTTTAAATCCCCTTTTCTTTTTCTTGGCCTCCTTTCATTGGCAGGCTGGTGTTGCCTTCATCTTAATGTGTGTGTGGCTGTTTTTTCACACAAAGTGCACTGTAATCAAACAAATTATGTTTTTAAATATCTTTAAAGTTTTCAGCATCTTTGATTTGATCACTTTATTCAGAAATGTGTTTCTTGTGTTCTTGTGGTTAAGTTTATTATGTTTGTTTTTTGCATGTACATGTTGCTCTATCATCTGATATTTTTATTTTATAATTTTGTTTTATAAAAGGTTTGAAATATGATAAAGGGTCTGATCACTATTCACTGAGGTTAGGACTGAAATGGAGATGCCTGTCAAGTTTGACTATTATCATATCAAAAAATGTTCAAATGTCTTGTTCTCCCTGAATTTTTTTCTAATCCTGACAGATAATCATATCAGAGATGAACCACACTGACTGTCCATAATCAAGTTACAATAAAGTTGTGGGTGCCACACATTACTCACTGTTAAGTCAGTGTAACATTACTGTAGATTTGTTTTATCCCAAATGTGTTGTCTGAATGTTTGAAAGGAATAATTTGACATGTTGGAACAAAGGTGTACTTGCTTATTGGATGAAAGGAGGATGAAAAGATTGACATCATTGTCATGTCAATGTAATAATAAGAAGCTAGTCAGTTTGCTTACTTAAGCATAAGATTGGAAACTTGGGGAAACTGGCCTGACTATGTCCACATTACATCTATTTTCTTTATTTAAGAAAACTAAGCAAAGTGGATAAAGTCTCTGCTGGTTGCCTGGCAATTTCATAGCGATAACGTGAATGCAGGAAGTCACTGCGCCCTCAACAATCAGCTAATCGTTTTTTGTGGGTTGGCTACTTTTCAAAAATATGAAAATCTCTTAAGCTTATTTTAAATGCAGATCCTATTTTAGGCAACTGAAATCCCATCCAAAAGTCCCACTAGCTTAAAGGCTAGGGAAGTGCAAAAATGCTAATTTATTTTCCCACAGAATGACTCCTAAATCACAGTCCTATAGTCCTAAAACCCAATGTGGTTTTGTTTGTTCTTTTAGTTAGCCATTACAGGAGCTCGTAGGTAGATTTTGTTACCTTTGGAAAGAGCTGGGTTTGCTTTTTTCCCCAAGTTTCCCTGTCCTTATGCAAAGCTAAGCTAACTGACTGTAGCTTCATACAACATACAGCCATGAGACTGGTATCAATCTACTCATGTAACCTCATGTTGAGGAAATCCTGTCGCTGAACTCATCCCACAGTTCTTAGGCCATTATGAGCTGCCAGATGCCCAGCCTGGGTGCCAGCATGTTGGAGTTACAATGTAAGGTTTTTGTATTACTGTAGTACATGCAATGGTTGAACTGAGATTTTTCTTCTGTTTCGCCATGTCTACCTATCCTGTGGAACTGACTGTGCTTTGTTGCTTTCCATTCCCATCCCCATCCTTCTCGTCTATGATCTCTGATGTTCTTTTTATTCAATACAAACTGTTAAGAGTTTCTAACATGTCCAAATCCTGTACAGCTGTGCTCGTGTCTAAAAATTTGTTATGGAAGGAACAGGGTCAGATATGGCACAGCCTGAGAAATCTGACAGACTGAAAAAAAAAAACAACTCTATATCCCATAATTCCTTGTAGTAAAATCTTTTTTGGCAGCTGGAAAAGGGGCACCCACCATGTTTCACTCTATTTTTCAGTCTTTTCTGCATTGATCTGCTTCTCCTGCTGGGTTATTATTATTATTATTATTATTATTATTATTATTATTATTATTATTATTATTATTATTATTATTATTATTATTATTATTATTGCTGCTGCTGCTGCTGCTGCTCTGTGGCTGTTGTAATAAAAATACAAAAGATCTTCAACAGGAAAATAACAACTATGATGTGAAATAATTTCAATGAAAAATAAATTGTCTGTGAATACGTTTCAGCTGTGTGTGCGCTGAGTTCTTTTTTCTTTTTTTTTTTCTTCACTCATACTAGAAGTGGCTATTGCAGTACAGCAATAGCCAGCCATTTCAGTAGTCAACAGGTACAAACAGGACATAAAATACGTGTCATGCTACGGTATTGCTGTATTGTCGTGCAATGCATAGTGGATCAAACTCTAAAACTGGTCAATATATGCTGTGAGATCTACTGTGTTCATGGCTGCACTATTTTATCCATATTTCGGGTAGGTCCCCCCACCCACCGCCCACGCCCCTGATACTCCGGTGTGGACTGAAGGATTGACATCAATGTCATGTCAATGCATATAAGAAGGAGCTAGTCAGTTTGCTTACTTAAGCATAAGATTGAAAACTTGGGGAAACTGGCCTGGCTATGTCCACATTATATCTATTTTCTTTTATTTAAGAAAAGTAAGCAAAGTGGATGAAGTCTGTGCTGGTTGCCTGGCAATTTCATAGTGATAATGTGAATGCAGGAAGTCATTGCGCCCATCAACAATCAGCTAACCAGTTTTTGTGGGTTAGCTACTTTTCAAAATATGAAAATCTCTTAAGCTTATTTTAAATGCAGATCCTATTTTAGGCTTAGAAGTTAGAGAAGTTAGCTTAGAATTTAGGGAAGTGCAAAAATGCCAACTTATTTTCCCACAGAATGACTCCTAAATCACAGTCCTATAGTCCTAAAACCCAATGTGGTTTTGTTTGTTCTTTTAGTTAGCCATTACAGGAGCTCGTAGGTAGATTTTGTTACCTTTGGACAGAGCTGGGCTTGCTGTTTTCCCCAAGTTTCCCTGTCCTTGTGCAAAGCTAAGCTAACTGACTGTAGCTTCATACAACATACAGCCATGAGACTGGTATCAATCTACTCATGTAACCTCATGTTGAGGAAATCCTGTCACTAAACTCATCCCACAGTTCTTAGGCCATTATGAGCTGCCAGATACCCAGCCTGGGTGCCATCATGTTGGAGTTACAATGTAAGGTTTTTGTATTACTGTAGTACATGCAATGGTTGAACTGAGACTTTTCTTCTGTTTCGCCATGTCTCCCTATCCTGTGGAGCTGACTGTGCTTTGTTGCAGACCAACCACCCTGCCTGCAGCCGACAAAAGCTTGGATCAAGGGCTGACTTTCAATAGGTTGCAGCGAAGGAGCTGCTCTGCTATGTACGAAACCCTGACCCACAATCAGGTCGTCTGCAAGTGATTTAGCAACAGGTTCTCCACAAACATGCGTTCCGAGATAGGAGAGGGGCGACCATCATCCGGCTGCACCCCAGCCTAGTCACGAGTGGCTCTACTCACCAGCTGGAGCCTGTTATCCATGGCCAACTGAAGATCCGCGGTGCTATGGTATCATTACGTCTAGGCGGGATTCTGACTTACCGGCGATCAGTCATAATCCAACAGATGGTAGCTTTCCACCATTGGCTCCTCAGCCGAGCACATACACCAAATGTCTGAACCTGCGGTTCCTCTCGTACTGAGCAGGATTACTATTGCGACAATACATCATCAGTAGGGTAAAACTAACCTGTCTCACGACGGTCTATCCCTTGCTCACATTCCCTATTAGTGGGTGAACAATCCAATGGTTGGTGAATTCTGCTTCACAATGATAGGAAGAGCCGACATCGAAGGATCAAGAAGCGATGTCGCTATGAACGCTTGACTGCCACAAGCCAGTTATCCCTGTGGTAACTTTTCTGACACCTCCTGCTTAAAACCCAAAAAGTCAGAAGGATCGTGAGGTCCCGCTTTTACGGTCTGTATTCATACTCAAAATCAAGCTCCACGGGAGGTTGCTGTCCTCCCTGAGCTTGCCGTGGTGTTGGGCTGTGCTACCACCCTTACCCCATGCTTCATGGACAGGGACAGCGTCTCAGAGGACGCCATCCCTTCCGAGAAACATGGTTTACCGTCAGCCAAACAACCAACAACAAATGTTCAGCTTAAGTGTTTTACGACATGTGATTCTTGAAGTGTTGTTTATGAGAAGCAGAATAACTTTGACTGTGTCCCCCTGCTGATTTTGTGATTTGTAAGTCATTCACTTTATTTGTTTTGCTCTGATTAATGAAAGTATTCTTTGATTGTGAAAAAGTAGCCTTATAATGTTATTATTTAGCTTATCTGAAATGTTATTAACTGAATGGAAACACCCCTGTAAAAGACTTTCTCGTTGTCTCATTATTTATATATGGCAAAAAACTGGCTTCTGTCGTGCAGAAAAGCTACAAATGGCAAGAAGTGAGTTCTGACTGAAACAATTAGATGGAACAACTCAAACCATATTTATGTAAAGTGTAAACATCCTAAATGGAAACTCCATTGAAAAAGCATTTCTAATTGAAATACAGCTTAGTCTATTATAAGGGAGAGAAACAGGCTTGTATTGGTCTGAAAACATGAAATTGGCAAGAAAACACTTCTCAGTGAAACTGGTGATAGAACAACTGGAAACATGTTTGAAATACTATAATTAGGTAAAGTTCAGATGTCTTGACAAAAATGTCACTTGAAAAAGCATTTCTCCTTGAAATACAGCTTGCTATAATGTAATGGCAAAAACAGGCTTCTATCGCACTGAAAAGCGCAGGTTGGCAATCAACTAAAAGCAAAGATAGAACAACTGAAAACATGTTTGCAATACTATAAGTAGGCAAATTTCAATTAATTGAGCAAGCATTTTGTCTGAAATAGAGCTTAATGTATCATGTGGGCAAAAACAGGCTCTCTGCAAAGCTCAATTTGGGAAGAAAAAACTTCTGACTGAAATGAATGATGGAACAAATGGAAGCATGTTTCAATACTATAATTAGAGGTCAAATTCAGACATTTTGAGCAGAATCACACTTGAAAAAAGTGTTTTTGACTGAAATACAGCTTATTGTATCATGAGGGTAAAAACAAGCTTATAGCACTCTGAAAAGCTCAATTTGAAAAGGAAAGACTTCTGACTGAAAGGAATGATGGAACAAGTCAAATTACGTTTCCACACACTGTTTAGGTCAAATTCATACATTTTGAGAAAAAAACCAAGCTGAGAAAGCATTCTTGGCTTGAATACAGCTTCATCTGCTCTAACTGCCTAAAACAAGCTCCCAGCGCTATAAATCGCTTGATTTCACAAGAAAAGACGTCTGACTGAAATGAATGATGGAACAAGTGAAACCATGTTTCCACAGTATGTTTAGGTCAAATTCATATATTTTGAGCAAAATCTAAGCTGAGAAAGCATTTTCGGCTTGTATACAGCTTCATCTGCTCTAACTGCCTAAAACAAGCTCCCAGCGCTCTAAATCGCTTGATTTGGCAAGAAAAGACGTCTTACTGAATACAATCATGAAACAAGTGCAAACATTGTTTACACTCCATGTTTAGGTCAAATTCATACATTTTAGGCAAAATCTAAGCTGAGAAAGCATTTTTGGCTTGAATACAGCTTCATCTGCTCTAACTGCCTAAAACAAGCTCCCAGCGCTCTAAATCGCTTGATTTGGCAAGAAAAAACGTCTAACTGAAATGAATGATGAAACATGTGAAACCATGATTCCACACTATGATTAGGTCAAATTCATACATTTTCAGCAAAATCTAAGCTGAGAAGGCATTTTTGGCTTGAATAAAGCTTCATCTACTCTAACTGCCTAAAACAAGCTCCCAGCGCTCTAAATCGCTTGATTTGGCAAGAAAAGACGTCTGACTGAAATGAATGATGAAACAAGTGAAACCATGATTCCACACTATGATTAGGTCAAATTAATACATTTTGAGCAAAATCTAAGCTGAGAAAGCATTTTTGGCTTGAATACAGCTTCACCTGCTCTAACTGCCTAAAACAAGCTCCCAGCGCTCCAAATCGCTCGATTTGACAAGAAAACACGTCTAACTGAAATGAATGATGAAACATTCGAAAACATGTTTCCACACTATGTTCATGTCAATTTCATACATTTTGATCAAAATCTAAGCTGAGAAAGCATTTTTGGCTTGAATACAGCTTCATCTGCTCTAACTGCCTA